>OX457030.1:65520697-65627690 GCA_949752745.1 Protula sp. h YS-2021
GGAAACAATACATTACACTAAAAAAAGAAATTACAGTGAATAACCACGTTTAAAGAGATGAGTTTTTAACAATTTTTTAAAAATGGCTACGCTGTTTTTATAAACTCCATGTTTTTCATAAATTCCAGGGTTTTTTGTTATAAATTTAATAATATATAGATTTCATACTATTTATATAAATTCCATTTTTACTATAAATTTAATGCTTTTTATATAAATGCCATGTCATATCTAAAATTTTCATGTATTTTGTTTTATAAATGTCAGCTTTTCTGTCAGCTTTTCTGTCAGCTTTTCTGTCAGCTTTTTTGTCAGCTTTTCTGTCAGCTTTTCTGTCAGCTTTTCTGTCAGCTTTTCTGTCAGCTCTTCTGTCAGCTCTTCTGTCAGCTTTTCTGCCAGCTTTTCTGTCAGCTTTTCTGTCAGCTTTGGACTTTGTACTGTGTCTGTATGTATGCTCTGTCATCTGCTCTACCTGCACACAATGAAATGTAACACGACATTTAATTCATACTTTTCGACATGCTGTAGTTTAAACCTTTTTTGGGTAATCCGCGAAAAATGACCGAATAAAACTTTTGTTAGAGAACAACTGTTATTATCTGAAATACTAGAATAAAAATACTACGGTTGCTGGAAAAGGAAACAATAGAAATTGTAGATTTATTCTTGATTATCTTCTCCTTCAAGCCAAGTTGTATATTCATAAATGTAATAACGCCAATGAAGAGGTTTATTTCTACCCTTTCTTAAAATATTTAAAACATGCAGTAACAATTGAAAAGATGTTGTATCATAAGGTGCAGAGAAACCAAAAAAAAATTAAAAACAACACTTTTGTGGCTTGTCATACAATGTATGCTACTGTACTGGCAACTTACTCTTGAAGGAAATAAAAACAAAGTGTTAACAAAAACAAACATGTGAATCGTACCAAATTCACAAATATTTGGATTAAGCGCTTAAGTAACAAACATGTGTATTGTACCATGCCATTTATATAAGTTCCATGTTTTTTTAATTCATGCTCTTTACATACATTCCATGCCATTTCTCTCTTTCTTCTTCTTCTTTTTTTTCTTCTTCTTCTTCTAATTAATATTATTATTATTATTATTATTATTATTATTATTATTATTATTATTATTATTATTATTATTATTATTATTATTTATATTATTATTATTATTATTATTATTATTATTATTATTATTATTATTATTATTATTATTATTATTATTATTATTATTATTATTATTATTATTATTATTATTATTACGTGACACAAGTTGCAAAAGCACCAGTTACAAAATTTAAAAGGTCGAAATTTCTTACTTATTTAAAATATTTTCTTAAACATTAAACATGCTTTATATTCACTAATTGTCTTCTTTAATCTTCTGCACTCCTTTAACGCGGATCTCTTTTACTGTCGGAAATAGGTACATTTTACAAAAAAAATAACTGGTTCTTTTGCAACTTAGTAATTAAAAGGCTTTGAAACATGCAAGTCAGAGCAAGCAAGAGTAACAGAGAGTCACAGTGATATATCTTTTTAAATTTGAAATTGATTTTTATTATCATAATAAAAATCAGTAAAAACTAAAAAACCACCTTTGAGTCATATATCCAGTGTTGTCAATGGTTCAACAAGTTTCACAAGAATTTATTCTTGCGAGAAAATTTGCTAATTTTTGTGTTTTACTGTTAGATTTTTAAGCAGCAATTAATAGTCTTGGAACCATTTAAGCATGTTATGCCTGAAAGAAAAACTAAATCTTAAAATCTTACGAGTTACGAATACATTTTTGTTTAATGTTGCATAAGTACCAGTAACAGCAAAACATGATAAAAGATCTAAAGTGCACATAACCTCTTCTGGTCTTATAAATGTAGAATAAATATGAATAATTTTTGTGAAAAACTTTAATGGCAAAAAATTAATTCTATAATTTTTCTGTTTGTAATGTGTTATCTGATGTTTATTTAAATTGTTAAGCCATAGGAGAGCTGGTTTCGTGGACATGCTTTCATTATGTTTACATGTCCTTTTTTCTTTCAAATGCTACTATTAAAAGATTATATATTGCATATATAGAAGCACTTGCACGTCTGCTTGTTCATTTTATTACAGTTTATCGCATTGATTATTTTCATCTTTTGGATTCATAAAATTTGTTTTAATTTAAGGTTTACAAAAAGGCTCAACGCTAGAAAATATATTTTCCTATCATATTTTATCATATTTTATTGGAAACTACCAAAAATGCCACTTATTTTATAATTTTATAATTTTTTATGATTAAATTTATAATTATTTTAAGATCTACTATTTGGAAGCATTTACACACCTTTTATATGCTTACAGCCTCATTACTTGTATTCATATAGCTTTGAGCGATAACACAAGTGAGGTTGGTTAACACAAAATCACAAAACAATTTGTCGTATCCTGGTAAATATAGTTTTCTCTGATTATTCAAATTATAACCTAAGCTATAATGTTTATTATTGTTTTCTCATACATTATATCCTATTTCCTGGTTTGGTCAGGTTAGATAATAAATGTTCCACCCGGAGAATGTTGAGCCGCACTATTGTCAACATGTTTGTGTTGGAGCAATAAGCCAATTCGCACTTTCGGATTTTTCCGGTGGAGGTGTTGTTTCGACTGAAAATGTTGGAGGTTAAATTATAAAGAAATGATAAGGGAAAAACATCAAAATTCTAATTTTCTTTCAACATGCACACTTTCAAATTTATAAAGCCATCATATGATCTTTTAAAAACTATTTTACATATTATTCAGTCCCTTTAATAACCAACATGTGGATATGTTTCTGGTAAAATGGAATTTTGTTGATTTTTTGCCGTTTTTTCTTATCATTTCTTTATATCCTTATCCCACCTCAATTCAGCCGAAACGCAAAAACTTTTCGGCAAAAGTCAAAAGTGCGAATTGGCTTATGCTACCACGTTTTTATGTAAAGTTTCAGCCACCAAATTGGTCAGTTAAATCCTACCACTAGGGGAGGAGAAATTGATAAGGATGGTAGATTGAGAAATACTGAGTTGTGAGGGAGAGGAGATAGAATTGGTTAGAGTAGATCATAATTGGTGACAACAAAATGCTAAATTCCAACTCCATTAAATAAGCCAGCAGCAAGTTTTGCAACCCTATCGAATTAAAAAGACATCATTTTGTGATGTTTGACAAAATAAATCTGCTTCGAAACACAGATGTTATTTTTTATTTAACCAATTTGGATCTACTGTAACCATTGGTTCTCTTCCCCCCTTGTAGAGAGCTTAAAATCATATACACAGACGTTCCTTTTTTACTCCTAACTCGTTATCATTTACACTTTTGACTATGCATTTAAATATACGTTAAACAGGATGGGTCCGATCGAGAACCGTGCTCTGCGACACACCATATCTGATTTCCGTTAAAGTAGATGTGGTGTCTTTAACGAGACTATTCGGAGAGAAACGCATTTTTTATGAAATCCGCAAATATTTCGGTCGGGCACCTTTTTGTTTAATAAATTCAAATTCTTCAACTGCTAAATTAAGCCCCCCTCCCCACCCAGGCCCCAGCCTTTTGGCCATCGTTCTGAAAAAAAGATTAGCAACCATGTTCTGATAGAACTGTCTTGTCACCCCCGCCCTTTTTTCAGTTCATTATGTTTATTTTATGGGTTAAATTTGGGTAAAATTGTAAAAAAAAAAATTGTGAAAGCTTAAGGGCTCATTTGCCCGGCTTAGTAAAGTTTATGGCAGTTTTTTTCAACAATTTTCTCCGATTTAGTAGCATAGAAATTCATTGTGATTGCTTTTGTGTGTAAGGGATCAGTTCACTGGCTTTCATTTGGCACTAGTTTCAGGCCTCTACGACGTAAATTAAGCGAGAAATTCAATTTTAATTTATCAGCCATTTGCTTCGACTAACGGCACTGCAAGTGTTTTGGTGTACCGCTGTCATGGTAATGCCCTTGAAAGCCCGGGCTCTGTTTAGTACTGACACACTGATATATGTTTTTTTTTTTTTTTTTTTTTTTGCAGCCTGAGTTAAAAAATTCATCCACACATTCAAAATTCCCCTTTTGTACAGCAAAATGAATCAAATTGGTGCATCAGTCTCAAACATTGTAACATAAGTTACGAAAAGTGATGTGCCGTTTCCGAAAAGTGAGGCCTTTTTCACGAAAGGTGATGTGTGGTTTCCGAAAAGTGATGTGTAGTTTCCGAAAAATGATGTGTGGTTTCCGAAAAGTGATGTGTGTTTTCCGAAAAATGATGTGTAATTTCCGAAAAGTGATGTGTGATTTCCGAAAAGTGATGTGTGATTTCCGAAAAAATGGTGTGTGGTTTCCGAAAAGTGATGTGTGTTTTCCGAAAAGTGATGTGTGGTTTCCGAGAAAGTGATGTGTGGTTTCCCCAAGGTGTTGTTTGGTTTCCGAACATTAGTATACGGGGTTGGATTTTTTTGATCATATGATGTCTTCTTTCGTGATAGTAACATTGCATGATGGGTAAAAACAAGTGCGTGTGTTTGCTGATGCATGTTCGCAGTGAACCATATCCGGTCTTGCTGCTTAAAATACAGAAACCTATTGAAAATTTCAAGTGCTTCTAACTCCTTTATTATTACAGCTAGAGCGTTAAAACCAATGCCATTCGAAAGCTTCCTGTCTGAAATTTTCTATGTGGTTGATCCTTTCCGGCCCTTTTAAAGCAATAATGTTTGTCTGTTTTTTATTAAGTAAATGTATTTGTAATTGATATCGGCTTCCCCCCCTCCCAACGTTCACCCGCTCCGCCCCCCCCCCCCCCCACCTTTCATAAACTCTTTTCGATAAAAATGACCCTCAATTCTGGCTTGTTATTCGTATTTAAAACATCGATCAATGGGTTACGATATGGTTATGACGTGGTTTTAAATTATCCAAAAGGTCTCAAGTTTGGGGACCTGTGTGTATTTAGTATGTGTTCAATTCGTACGCCCTTAGCGAGGCTTCACGCCCTCCCCTCACCAACTCCCTGTCAACAAGGACGATTTCACAATTGTAAAACGTACACTGGCGTGATTTTTAGATCCCAACCCTTCGGATTGGGGCCTTTCGGTTTGGGGTGTCCGTCCGTCTGTTCGTCGTCCGTCCGTCTGTCAGTCATCGCTTTATACCCCTATGAATTGGGGGGGGGGGCGGTTGGGGCCTGCTTGTGTTTCACAAATACTTACTTGTTTTTCCTTCATTTTCAATTTCTTTGCAACTAGACCGCCTCTGATATTTATGTAAAACGCAAACGGTTGTCAAATTGTTATCCAAGTGAAAATGTCTTTTGTTACATACGGTTGTGTGGATATTTGTTTTGTTAGTTTGACTTTGATCAATCGCAGTATTATTTGTGTACGTTCGCTTTGATTAGGTTAAGGTTACTATTTGGGGGAAGTTTTGAAGAAAAAAATTTGACATGTATATCCTCCTACATTTTTGATCCGATTTGATTTATTTTTGGTACGAGGTACCCCGAAGGAGTCTTGCATACGGCTTGTGCTTTTCTAGTCGATCGTACAATTTTTCTATTTTTGGGAAATTTTTGAGGAAAAAATTCAAACATAAGTGCATTTCCCCGTACAGATTTTAACCGATTTCATTTTTTTAATTGAGGCATCTCTAAGGGGTTATGCATACAGCTTCTGCTTTTTTAGGCGATCGGGTAATTTTTTTTTATTTTTGGGAAATTTTTGAAGGAAGCACTTCAAAATGCATTTCCTCCTACAATTTTTATTCGATTTCATTTAATGTGGTATGAGGCATCGCTGGGTGGGTCGGGCATACGGTAGGGGTGGTGGAAAAACCGACCACTTGGGATCTCGCTCGCAAAAAACTTTTTTGAAAGAACAATCATCAGTGACGCATAAACCGAAAACTGTTTGAAAATCGGTTGAAAATTCGCTCACCAACTTTTAATCAAAATATCGACCAGAACTGTAACTTAAATACGCTATTTTATTCCAGATCTCTTTTATTAGTCCCGTCTGTCCGTCTGTCGACACCATTTTTGTTAACACACTCAAGCCTACATGTTTCGACCGATTGTTAAGATATTGCATATATGGGTAGTACTGAAACGACCTGGATCGGTATTGTAAATGAGCCATGTCGGCCCAAAGACATTGGCCCAGCTGAACGTCACAAATTTTCCTCATCCTTACTCATTTGTATGAGTTTGTGAACACACTCAAGCCTACGTTTCTGGATCGATTGTTGAAACATTTCAAATATAGAAAGGATTGGAACTAACAAAGGTTGGTATAGTAAATGAGTCCTACCGGCCCAAGAACATTGGCCCAGCTGAACTTCAGAAATTTTCATAACCTTTACATACTGGAATGAGTTTATTAACACACTCAAGCCTACATTTTTAGGCCAATTGGCAAAATACCAACACATAGGAAGCATGGGTGGTAACAAGAATTGGTATTGCAAATGATCCAGGTCGGCCCAAGGACATTGGCCCAGCTGGAATTTTAAAATTCACGAATAAGATACGAATTGCTTAAGGGTTGTAGTACTACCTAACAAAATCAAATACGGGAATTGTTCGACGGCGGGGGACCAAGTCAGTTTCACTGACCCACTTGTTTCTTTCTAAAACTGATTTATGTATGCTAAAGCAGTGAAAATGAAATGATGAGCAACAAATAAATTAATTTAATTTAAAGCACATTAGTGGATTCTAATGACAAGTTTTTATTCCCCACAGGTAGAACCTGTGCAATCTACCGCGTTTTGGTCCATTGATTTGTCATCAACAGCTTGTTAACACGATAACTTAAAAACTGCTACAAGGATTTTTATGAAACTTGGCATGTGGCTTCTATGGAAACAAACACAGATTGGTATTATAAATGGGCCAGGTTCGACTAAGGAAAATAGACCAGTTGGATTTGGAAAATTTTCGCCCTTGATTGACTATTGGTGGTCGTGCTTAGCCCACTGCTCTAGTTTGCTATGCCGTAAGTACTTCACATAAAAAATACAGGAACAACTGGTAGTAGCTAGTTCTGGTCAGAACAATTTTTTCACTTCGGTCCTTAAATCACTACTTTTCCATTGTTTGTCTATGGACATTTAACACAGGGATTTCACAAATTCTCTTCCTGTAGGTTTGTTTTTCAGTCAATATGTTTGAAACTGTGGAAAGAGAGAACACGCAACAGTTTTATCCAGAAACTAAGCTTACAGCTCTCTGCCTATTTTCCATCTATTTTTCGTAAGGAATCTCCGTTTCTCTGCGTTTTAAACAGAACTCAAAGTAAAATATAAAATTTCCAATAATCTTTTCTGACTTCAGGAACAACATAACTTAGAAATAGTGGATAGCTCTTATGTACACATATGGTGTTCTCAAAATGGCTAACCATTTTGCCCCGTAGCGTTTAAGAGTGAGCGCCAATGACCATTTGGCTACTCTACCACATTTTAATTCACTGTTAGGTTTAACGGTTGTCTTTTGCACTTTCTTGAGTGAACTTTAATAAAGTAGTTTTGGAGCTATGCAGCATTGTATATACTAAATCGACCCTGCACGTCTTATACTACGTGTTTGGATTTAAGAAGGATGTTGAGTCACCAAGAATTACTAATTTTCAGTGCAATTTATGATAAGCTCAGGGACAATCCGTAAGTGGAATTCCAAAAGTTTGGCAGTAGGTTAGATTTATGATGCATTGTCTTCGCATGTGCGAAATATGGAATCGATCTGGTTACCAGAAGGTAGTTTTCAAAATTTTTTCACATCGGTCCTTAAATCACTACTTTTCCATTGTTTGTCTATGGGCTTTTAACACAGGGATGTTACAAATCCTCTTGCAGAAGCTTTGTTTTTCTGTCAATCTGTTTGAAACTGTGGAAAGAGAGAACATGCAACAGTTTCATCCAGAAACTAAATTTACTGCTCCCTGCCTATTTTCCTTCTATTTTTCGTATCCAGTCTCCGTTTCTCTGCGTTGTACAACAGAACTCGAAGGAAAAATATTAAATTTCCAAAAGTCTTTCCTGACGTCAGGAACAACTTAATTTAGAAATAGCGGATTACTCTGATGCACATTTAAGTTGTTCTCAAACTATCCAACCTTTTTGCCCCGTAGCCTTTAAGAGTGAGCGACAATGAACATTTGGCCTTTCTACCACATTTTAATTCACTTGTAGGTTTAACAATTGTCTTTTGCATTTTCTTGCCTGTCTTTTAATAAAGTAGCTTTTGGACTATGCAGCATTCTGTGCACTGAATCGATCCTGCATGTCTTATACTACTTCTTTGGACTTAAGAAATATGTTGAGTCTCCAAGAATAAATTAGCTACCGTGCTATTCATGATAAGCTCAGGGACAATTCGTAAGTTGAATTCCAAAAGTTTGGTAGCAGGTTACATGTATGATGCATTGTCTTGGCATGTGCTAAGTATGGAATCGATCTAGTTACCAGAAGGTAGTTTTCAAAATTTTTTCATGTCGGACCTTAAATCACTACTTTTCGATTGTTGGTCTATGGACATTTAAAACAGGGATGTCACAAATCCTCTTCCTGTAGGTTTGTTTTTCAATCAGTTTGTTTGAAACTTTGGAAAGGGGGATGATTGTGCAACAGTTTCATCCAGAAACCAAGTTTACAGCTCTCTGCCTATTCTCCTTCTACTTTTCGTATCCAGTCTCCGTTTCTCTGCCTTGTACAACAGAACTCGAAGGAAAAATATGAAATTTCCAATAATCTTTTCTGACTTCAGGAACAACTTAATTTAGAAATAGTGGATAGCTGTTATGTACACATATAGTGTTCTCAAAATAGCTAACCATTTTACCCCGTAGCGTTTAAGAGTGAGCGACAATGAACATTTGGCCTTTCTACCACATTTTAATTCACTTGTAGGTTTAACAATTGTCTTTTGCATTTTCTTGAGTGTCTTTTAATCAAGTAGTTTTGGAGCTATGCACCATTGTGTGTACTAAATCGCTCCTGCAGGTCCTATACTACCTCTTTGGACTGAAGAAGTATGTTGAGTCTCCAAGAATAACTAAGCTACAGTGCTATTCATGATAGGTTGAGGGACAATTCGTAAGTTGAATTCCAAAAGTTTGGTAGCAGGTTACATGTATGATGCATTGTCTTGGCATGTGCCAAGTATAGAATCGATCTGGTTACCAGAAGGTAGTTTTCAAAATTTTTTCATGTCGGTCCTTAAATCACTCTTTTCCATTGTTAGTCTATGGACATTTAACACAGGAATGTCACAAATCCTCTTCCTGTAGGTTTGTTTTTCAGTCAGTTTGTTTGAAACTTGAAAGAGAGAACATGCAACAGTTTTATCCAGAAACCAAGCTTACAACTCTCTGCCTATTTTCCTTCTATTTTTCGTATGGAATCTCCGTTTCTCTGCGTTTTAAACAGAACTCGAAGGAAAAATATGAAATTTCCAATAATCTTTTCTGACTTCAGGAACAACTTAATTTAGAAACAGTGGATAGCTGTTATGTACACATATAGTGTTCTCAAAATAGCTAACCATTTTACCCCGTAGCGTTTAAGAGTGAGCAACAATGACCATTTGGCTACTCTACCACATTTTAATTCACTGTTAGGTTTAACCGTTGTCTTTTGCATTTTCTTGAGTGTCTTTTAATCAAGTAGTTTTGGAGCTATGCACCATTGTGTGTACTAAATCGATCCTGCATGTCTTATTCTACCTCTTTGGACGTAAGAAGTATGTTGAATCTCCAAGAATAACTAAGCTACAGTGCTATTCATGATAAGGTGAGGGACAATTCGTAAGTTGAATTCCAAAAGTTTGGTAGCAGGTTAGATATATGATGCATTGTCTTGGCATGTGCGAAGTATGGAATCGATCTGTTTACCAGAAGGTAGTTTTTAATATTTTTTCACATCGGTCCTTAAATCACTACTTTTCCATTGTTTGTCTATGGACATTTAACACAGGGACGTCACAAATCCTCTTGCAGAAGCTTTGTTTTTCTGTCCATCTGTTTGAAACTGTGGAAAGAGAGAACATGCAACAGTTTCATCCAGAAACCAAATTTACTGCTGCCTGCCTATTTTCCTTCGATTTTATGAATCCAGTCTCCGTTTCTCTGCGTTGTACAACAGAACTCGAAGGAAAAATATTAAATTTCCAAAAAATCTTTTCTGACGTCAGAAACAACTTATTTTAAAAATAGTGGCTATCTCTAAAATGAACATATGGTGTTCTCAAATTAGCTTAGCTGTTTGTATCGTAGCCGTTCGGAGTGAGCGACAATGACCAATAGGTCATTATACCACATTTTATTTCAATGCTAGGTTTAGCAATTGTCTTTTGCATTTTCTTTAGTATCTTGTAGTAAAACAGTTAAGGAGCTACGCAGCATTATGTGTGCTGAATCGCTATTGCAAGACTTATACTACATCTTTGGACTTAAGAGGTATGTTGAGTCTCCAAGAATAACAAAGCTTCAGTGCTATTCATGATAAGCTCAGGGACAATTCGTAAGTTGAATTCCAAAAGTTTGGTAGCAGGTTACATGTATGATGCATTGTCTTGGCATGTGCCAAGTATAGAATCGATCTGTTTACCAGAAGGTAGTTTTCAAAATTTTTTCATGTCGGTCCCTATATCACTACTTTTCCATTGTTAGTCTATGGACATTTAACACAGGAATGTCACAAATCCTCTTCGTGTAGGTTTGTTTTTCAGTCAGTTTGTTTGAAACTTGAAAGAGAGATCATGCAACAGTTTTATCCAGAAACCAAGCTTACAGCTCTCTGCCTATTTTCCTTCTATTTTTCGTATGGAATCTCCGTTTCTCTGCGTTTTAAACAGAACTCGAAGGAAAAATATGAAATTTCCAATAATCTTTTCTGACTTCAGGAACAACTTAATTTAGAAATAGTGGATAGCTGTTATGTACACATATAGCGTTCTCAAAATAGCTAACCATTTTACCCCGTAGCGTTTAAGAGTGAGCGACAATGACCATTTGGCTACTCTACCACATTTTAATTCACTGTTAGGTTTAACCGTTGTCTTTTGCATTTTCTTGAGTGTCTTTTAATCAAGTAGTTTTGGAGCTATGCACCATTGTGTGTACTAAATCGCTCCTGCAGGTCCTATACTACCTCTTTGGACGTAAGAAGTATGTTGAATCTCCAAGAATAACTAAGCTACAGTGCTATTCATGATAAGGTGAGGGACAATTCGTAAGTTGAATTCCAAAAGTTTGGTAGCAGGTTAGATATATGATGCATTGTCTTGGCATGTGCGAAGTATGGAATCGATCTGTTTACCAGAAGGTAGTTTTCAAAATTTTTTCACATCGGTCCTTAAATCACTACTTTTCCATTGTTTGTCTATGGACTTTTAACACAGGGACGTCACAAATCCTCTTGCAGAAGCTTTGTTTTTCTGTCCATCTGTTTGAAACTGTGGAAAGAGAGAACATGCAACAGTTTCATCCAGAAACCAAATTTACTGCTGCCTGCCTATTTTCCTTCTATTTTATGAATCCAGTCTCCGTTTCTCTGCGCTGTACAACAGAACTCGAAGGAAAAATATTAAATTTCCAAAAAATCTTTTCTGACGTCAGAAACAACTTATTTTAAAAATAGTGGATATCTCTAAAATGAACATATGGTGTTCTCAAATTAGCTTAGCTGTTTGTATCGTAGCCGTTAGGAGTGAGCGACAATGATCAATAGGTCATTATACCACATTGTAATTCAATGTTAGGTTTAGCAATTGTCTTTTGCATTTTCTTTAGTATCTTGTAGTAAAACAGTTAAGGAGCTACGCAGCATTATGTGTGCTGAATCGCTATTGCAAGACTTATACTACATCTTTGGACTTAAGAGGTATGTTGAGTCTCCAAGAATAACAAAGCTTCAGTGCTATTCATGATAAGCTCAGGGACAATTCGTAAGTTGAATTCCAAAAGTTTGGTAGCAGGTTAGATATATGATGCATTGTCTTGGCATGTGCCAAGTATGGAATCGATCTGTTTACCAGAAGGTAGTTTTCAAAATTTTTTCACGTCAGTCCTTAAATCACTACTTTTCCATTGTTAGTCTATGGACATTTAACACAGGAATGCCACAAATCCTCCTCCTGTACATTTGTTTTTCAGTCAGTTTGTTTGAAACTGTGGAAAGAGAGAACATGCAACAGTTTCATCCAGAAACCAAATTTACTGCTCCCTGCCTATTTTCTTTCTATTTTTCGTATGGAATCTCCGTTTCTCTGCGTTTTAAACAGAACTCGAAGGAAACATATGAAATTTCCAATAATCTTTTCTGACTTCAGGAACAACTTAATTTAGAAATAGTGGATAGCTGTTATGTACACAAATAGTGTTCTCAGCTAACCATTTTGCCCCGTAGCGTTTAAGAGTGAGCGACAATGACCATTTGGCTACTCTACCACATCTTAATTCACTGTTAGGTTTAACCGTTGTCTTTTGCATTTTCTTGAGTATCTTTTAGTAAACAGTTAAGGAGCTATGCAGCATTATGTGTACTGAATCGCTACTGCAAGACTTATACTACTTCTTTGGACTTAAGAAGTATGTTGAGTCTCCAAGAATAACTAAGCTTCAGTGCTATTCATGATAAGCTCAGGGACAATTCGTAAGTTGAATTCCAAAAGTTTGGTAGTAGGTTAGATATATGATGCATTGTCTTCGCATGTGCCTAGAATGGAATCGATCTGGTTACCAGAAGGTAGTTTTCAAAATTTTTTCACGTCAGTCCTTAAATCACTACTTTTCCATTGTTAGTCTATGGACATTTAACACAGGAATGCCACAAATCCTCTTCCTGTACATTTGTTTTTCAGTCATTTTGTTTGAAACTGTGGAAAGAGAGAACATGCAACAGTTTCATCCAGAAACCAAATTTACTGCTCCTTGCCTATTTTCCTTCTATTTTTTGTATCCAGTCTCCGTTTCTCTGCGTTGTACAACAGAACTCGAAGGAAAAATATTAAATTTCCAAAAATCTTTTCGGACATCAGAAACAACTTATTTTAAAAATAGTGGATATCTCTAAAATGAACATATGGTGTTCTCAAAATAGCTTAGCTCTTTGTATCGTAGCCGTTAGGAGTGAGCGACAATGATCAATAGGTCATTATACCACATTTTAATTCAATGTTAGGTTTAGCAATTGTCTTTTGCATTTTCTTTAGTATCTTTTAGTACAAGAGTTAAGGAGCTACGCAGCATTATGTGTACTGAATCGCTATTGCAAGACTTATACTATTTCTTTGGACTTAAGAAGCATGTTGATTCTCCAAGAATAACTAAGCTTCAGTGCTATTCATGATAAGCTCAGGGACAATTCGTAAGTTGAATTCCAAAAGTTTGGTAGCAGGTTAGATATATGATGCATTGTCTTGGCTATGCCAAGTATGGAATCGATCTGTTTACCAGAAGGTAGTTTTCAAAATTTTTTCACGTCAGTCCTTAAATCACTACTTTTCCATTGTTAGTCTATGGACATTTAACACAGGAATGCCACAAATCCTCTTCCTGTACATTTGTTTTTCAGTCAGTTTGTTTGAAACTGTGGAAAGAGAGAACATGCAACAGTTTTATCCAGAAACCAAGCTTACAGCTCTCTGCCTATTTTCCTTCTATTTTTCGTATGGAATCTCCGTTTCTCTGCGTTTTAAACAGAACTCGAAGGAAACATATGAAATTTCCAATAATCTTTTCTGACTTCAGGAACAACTTAATTTAGAAACAGTGGATAGCTGTTATGTACACATATAGTGTTCTCAAAATAGCTAACCATTTTGCCCCGTAGCGTTTAAGAGTTAGCGATAATGACCATTTGGCTACTCTACCACATTTTAATTCACTGTTAGGTTTAACTGTTGTTTTCACGTCGGTCCTTAAATCACTATGGACTATTGTCTATGGACTTTTAACACAGGGATGTCACAAATCCTCTTGCAGAGGCTTTCTTTCTGTCAATCGGATTACTCTGATGTACAGGGACGATCCGTAAGTTGTATTCCAAAAGTTGGGTAGCACTTTAGATGTATGATGCTTTGTCTTGGCATATGCCAGGTATGGAATCGATCTGTTTATCAGAGGGTAGTTTTCAAAAAAAATTTACGTCGGTCCTTAAATCACTACTTTTCCATTGTTAGTCTATGGAGTTTTAACACAGGTATGTCACAAATCCCTTTCTTGTAGCTTTGTTTTTCTGTCAATTTGTTTAAAACTTTGGATAGAGAGAACGTGCAACAGTTTCATCCAGAAGCCAAGTTTACAGCTCTCTGCCTATTTTCCTTCTATTTTTGACTTCATGTGCCGTTACTAATGAAGTCTGCACAGTACTCTACTGACTACTAAAATCTTCCCCTTTTCTTTTGCACGAATTCTCTCAACGTAGTTTTACCTTGAAATTTTACTTATTTTTAAGATCTGTCAAAAATTGGCCAAATAAATTTTTTGTTGCCAATTTTCAAAATGCTTCTTCTCAAACAATTTTGATCAGATTCTTTTTAAATTTTGCACAAATACTCTCAAGGTAATGCTTCCTTGAAAACTAACTTTTTTTGGCCATTCGCCAAAAATTGGCTAAATGGCGGTCTCTTTTTAATTTTCCTTTTTTTGTCTAATTTTCAAAATGCTTCTTCTCCCAAAGTTTTTATCGGATTTCTTTTCAATATTGGACATCTGTTTCTTAGGGAGGCCTCTCTTGAAAAAGTACTTCTTTGGCAATCTGCCAGTAAATTGGCTAAATAGGGAACATTTAAAATTTTCTGTTGCACATTTTCAAAATTCGTCTCCTCGAACGATTTTGATCAGATTTTCTTCAAATTTTGTAAGAATTTTCTCAACGTAGTTCTCCCTTGAACTTTTACTTATTTTAAAGATCTGCCAAAAATTTGCTTAATACCTTTTTTGGTGCCAATTTTTAAAATGCTTCTTCCAGAACAATTTTGATCAAATTTACTTCAAGTGCTTCCTTGAAAATTTACTTTTTTGGCGATCCGCTAAATATTGGCCAAATGGGGATCAGTTTTTAGCCCAGCTTACGTTACACGTAAGCTGGGGTAGTCCTATCGGTCTGCGGATGGCGTCCGTTAGTTAGTTAGTTAGTTAGTTAGTTCGCTGTAAACTTTGTTTCAAAATGCATCTCCTCCTACAATTTTGAATCGATGTCATTTATTTTTGGTGTGAGGCATCCCTAAGGGGTCATGCATACGGTTTGTGCTTTTCTAGTTGATCGGGTGATTTGTGAATTTTTGGCGAATTTTTAAAGAAAAAAATTAAAAATGCATCTCCTCCTACATTTTTGATCCGATGTCATTTATTTTTGGTATGAAGCAGCCCTAATGGGTCGTGCATACGGCTCGTGCTTTTTTAGTCGATCGGACAATTTTTGTATTTTTGGGGATTTTTTGAAGCAAAAATTTTGAAAAAAATGCATCTACTCCTGCAATTTTGATTCGATGTCATTTATTTTTGGTGTGAGGATTGCCCAATTGGTCGTGCATACGGCTTGTGTTTTTTTAGTCGATCGGGTGATTTTTGAATTTTTGGCGAATTTTTAAATAAATTTTAAAATGTATCTCCTATTACATTTTTGACCCGATGTCATTTATTTTTGGTATGAGGCACCCCTAAAGGTAGTGCAAACGGCTTATGCTTTTTTAGTTTATATTTTTTGGGAATTTTTTAAGCAAAAATTTCGAAAATAATTCAAAATGCATCTATAATTTTGATTCGATGTCATTTATTTTTGGTGTGAGTGCATACGGCTTGTGCTTTTTAGTCGATCGGGCAATTTTTGCATTTTTAGGGAGTTTTTGAAGAAAAAAACTTCAAAACGCATTTCTGCCTACAGTTTTGAACTTTTTTTTTTTTTTTTTTTGGATTTGAGGCATCCCTAAGGGGTTGAGAATACGACATTTATTTTTGGTGTGAGTGCATACGGCTTGTGCTTTTCAGTCGATCGGGCAATTTTTGTATTTTTGGGGAGTTTTTGAAGAAAAAAACTTCAAAATGCATATCCCCCTACAGTTTTGAACGTTTTTTTTTTTTTTTTTTTTTTTTTTTTTTTTTTTTTTTTGGATTTGAGGCATCCCTAAGGGGTTGAAAATACGACTTGCGCTTTTTAGTCGATCCGACAGTTTCTGTATTTTTTGGGAATTTTTGAAGAAAAACTTCAAAATGCATTTCCTCCTACAGTTTTTATCCGATTTCATTTATTTTTGCTATGAGGCATCCTTAGGTAGGTCTCGCATACGGCTTGTGCTACTTGACTCGACTTGGGAATTTTTGATTGGGGGGGGGGGAATTTTTGATGAAAATACCTCAAAATGCATTTTTCTCCTGCAGTTTTGATCAAACATCATTTATTTTGGGGCTGAGGCATGCTTAGGTGTCGTGAATATGGCCTGTCTTTTTCAGTCGATGAGAGAATTTTTGAAGAAAAAAATTCAAAATGCATTTCCTCCTACAGTTTTTATCAGATTTCATTTATTTTCGATATGAGCCGTCTCTAGGGGGTCATGCATACGGCTTGTGCTTTTTGAGTGAATTGGAAAATTTTTGAATTTTTTCGGAATTTTTGAAAAAAAATTAAATGAATCTCCTCCTCCAGCGCATAAACGCAAGTTAAATGAACTTGCGCAGTAGTCAGATTTAACAACCGCACATCTACGCAAGTTAAAGAAACGTTCGCAGTAGTCCAAATTAAGTACTCCGCATCGATGCAAGTTAAATAAACATGCGCATTGGTCCGAAATGCGAACTGCGCATCGACGGAAGATAAATAAAGATGCGAACTGGTCCAAAATAAGCACCGCGCATCAACGCAGGTTAAATAAACATGCGCACTGGTCCGAAAAAAGAACTACCTTCGACGTAAGTTGAATAGGCATGCGCAGTGGTCTGAAATGCGAACCGCGCATCAACGCAGCCTAAAGAAACATGCGCACTGGTCCGAAATGCGAACCGCACATCGAGGCAAATTAAATAAACATGCGCAGTGGTCTGAAATGCGAACGGCGCATCAACGCAAGTTAAATAAATATGCGCACTGCTCTGAAATGAGAACCACGCATCAACACAAGTTAAATAAACATGGGCAATGGCCTGAAATGCGAACCGCGCATCGACGGAAGTTAAATAAACATGCGATCCGGTCCAAAATAAGCACCGCACATCAACGCAAGTTAAACAAACATGCGCACTTGTCCCAAAAAAAGAACCAGGCATCGACGCAAGTTGAATAGACATGCGCAGTGGTCTGAAATGAGAACCGCGCATCAACGCAAGTTAAATAAACATGCGCAGTGGTCCCAAGAAAGAACCATGAATCGACGCAAGTTGAATAGACATAAGAGTCGGGCATCGACGGGACTTAAACATGTGTTCTGTTCCGAAACGCAAATCGCGCGTCAACGCAAGTTAAATGAACCTGCTCACTTGTCCCAAAATGCGAACTGCGCATCAACGTAACCTAAAGAAACAGATATACTGGTCCGAAATGCGAACCGGATATCAACGCAAATTAAATAAACATGCACACCGGTCCGAATTGCGAACCGCACATAAGCCTAAGTTAAATAAACATTTGCACCGGTCCAAAATAAGTACCGATCATCAACACAAGCTAAATAAACATGCGCAATGGTCCAAAATGCGAACCACGCATCAACACAAGTTTAAAAAAACATGCGCGCTGGTCCGAAATGCGAACCGCACAGCAACACAAGCTAAATAAGCAAGCACACTGGACCCAAATAAGCACCTTGCATCAACGCAAGTTAAATAAACATGCGCACTATTTCGAAATGCGAACTGCCCATTAACGCAACTTAAATAACATGCGCACTATTCAAAATAAGAACTGCGCATCAACGCAACTTAAATAAACATGCGCACTGGTCCAGAATAAGAACCGCGCATCAACTCAAGTTAAAGAAATATGCGCATTGGCCTGAAATAAGAACCGCGTATCGACGCACGTTAAATAAACATACGCAGTGGTTCGAAATGCGAACTACGCGCCAACGTAAGTTAAATAAACATTTGCACTGGTCTAAAATAAGCACCGGCCATCAACGCAAGTTAAATAAACATTTGCACCGGTCCAAAATAAGTACCGATCATCAACACAAGTTAAATAAATATGCGCAATGATCCAAAATTCGAACCACGCATCAACACAAGTTAAAAAAAAAACATGCGCGCTGGTCCGAAATGCTAACCGCACGGCAACACAAGCTAAATAAGCAAGCACACTGGACCAAAATAAGCACCTTGCATCAACGCAAGTTAAATAAACATTCGCACTATGTCGAAATGCGAACTGCCCATTAACGCAACTTAAATAACATTCGCACTATTCAAAATAAGAACTGCGCATCAACGCAACTTAAATAAACATGCGCACTGGTCCAGAATAAGAACCGCGCATCAACTCAAGTTAAAGAAATATGCGCATTGGCCTGAAATAAGAACCGCGCATCGACGCACGTTAAATAAACATACGCAGTGGTTCGAAATGCGAACCACGCGCCAATGTAAGTTAAATAAACATTTGCACTGGTCTAAAATAAGCACCGGCCATCAACGCAAGTTAAATAAAAATGCGCACTGGTCCGAAATTCGAACCGCGCATCAACGCAAGTTAAATAGACATGCGCAGTAGTTCGAAATGCGAACCACGCTCCAACGCAAGTTAAATAAACATTTGCACTGGTCCAAAATAAACACTGCGCATCAACGCAAGTTAAATAAACATGCGCACTGGTCCGGAATTCGAACCGCGCATTAACGCAAGTTAAATAAACATGCGTAATGATCCGAAATTGGAACTGCTCATCAACGCAAGTTAAATAAACATGCACACTGGTCCAAAATGCAAACCGCGCACCAACGCAAGTTAAATAAACATGGGCATACGTCCAAAATAAGCACCGTGCATCAACGCAAGTTAAATAAACATGCAAACTGGTCCGAAATGCGAACCGCGTATCAAGGCAACCTAAGAAACTTGGGCTGTCCGAAATAAGTACTGCTCATCAACGCAAGTAAAATAAACATGTGCATTGGTATAGAATAAGAACCGCACATCAACACAAGGTAAATAAACATGCGCACTGATCCGAAATAAGAACCGCACATCAACACAAGGTAAATAAACATGCGCACTGATCCGAAATAAGAACCGCACATCAACACAATGTAAATAAAGATGCGCATTGATCCGAAATAAGAACCGCACATCAACACAAGGTAAATAAACGTGCGCACTGATCCGAAATAAGAACCGCACATCCACAAAAGGTAAAAAAAAAACATGGGCCCTTCGTCAGAAATGCGAACCGCACATCAACGGAAGTTAAATAAACATGTGCACTGTTCCAAAATGAGAACCGCGCATCTACGCAAAATTAAATAAACATGCGCACTTGTCCGAATAAGAACCGCACGTCAAGGCAAGTTACATAAATATGCGCACTGGTCCGAAAGGCGAGCGTTGTTTGAATGTATCTATGGCAGACTATCCTGTCTACCAGAGATACAAAAAATCTGTTTCCCATTTTTCTGGGAAAGAAATCTTTGTTTTCATTTATCGGTCTATGTTCTGGTCCGGTGCTAAATTAATTATTGGGCTAGCTCTTTGCCGTCTCATCTTTTGAAGCCCAATTTTTCAGGAAAATTCCCTTGCTCATGCACGCTGGAATTGGTTTTATTGCTTTTCGTAAGCTGGGACTTTGTCTTTGGACAAACTTGTTTTTTTTTTGTTTTTTTTTTTTGGTTTCTAATTTTCAAAATGCTTCTCCTCCTACAGTTTTGATCGGATTCCTTTTGCAATTTTGGACAGTTGTTCTCTAGGTATGCCACTCTTGAAAAGTGCTTTTTTGGCGATCTGTCAAAAAATTGGCTCAATAGGGGACATGTAATTTTTTTGTTGCCAATTTTTAAAATTCTTGATCAGATTTTCATCTCATTTTATACGAATGCTCTTAACAGAGTCCTTCCCTGAAATTTTACTTGTTTTAAAAATCCTGCATTTTGCATGTTAGGGATTGTAAATTGATGCGCACTTCTACCAGTGCTAAAGGATCTCGTATCAAGCCATCATGTGGTGTTATAATTGTGTTTCACTTTTATATATCTTATTCATTGTTTCTTTTTTTCATTAAATTTTTATTTTATGTATTTTATTCAGAGGAATAAAATTGAGCTCATATTTAATTGTGGACAAAGCGCCAGCACTGTTATCTTTCGGGATTACGTGCTTTCTTTGACTTACAACGGCAAAAAAGCGGCCTTGTTACCGTTGTTATAAAATAGCTGACCTCTGATAAGATTTTTCTGTTATGTAAAAACACAGAGCGGACTGGTATTTTCAAAAGTAGTTTTGTCTTTATGAGTACTATTTTAGCGGAATTTCTGGCCGTCTGCGGAGCAAACAGGTGTTACACACAACAGACCGAACCATCGTAGAGGTGGGCTGCTGAAGAAGAACGGGTGGTCGAGGAACTACTGAAGCCAAATTCTGAAGCGAAATTACTTGATTTCCTTTTACATTCAATGATTTAGTAGAGATAACATAGAGACCAAAGTTCATGAATAAATAGTTGACGTTGTGTATTGGTGGCGTGCATCCTTGCTTTAAACTCAAGAAAATGCCCGTCATTTCTCTCACTGATAGTTGTTGTTGTATCTTGATTAGCAAACCTCGCGCTTGATTACACATTGTGCTGCGTTTAATAAATGACTAT
Organism: Protula sp. h YS-2021; assembly: GCA_949752745.1. NCBI lineage: Eukaryota > Metazoa > Annelida > Polychaeta > Sabellida > Serpulidae > Protula > Protula sp. h YS-2021. The sequence goes on from OX457030.1 coordinate 65,541,506, forward strand.
GATGTCATTAATAAATCAGTTTGAAAAATTTCTTATACTGGGTTCTAAAACTGCTTTTCTTTTCACTGAATGTTTAAGTTTCATCAGCTCCAAGAAGCGCGCCACTTCAAATCCTTGCTATATATATGCGCTCGTTTTGAGACATCTGTGTTGGTTAAATTTAAAGGCCGGAATGTAAACAAACATTTGACGGGTGCAGAAGCTTACTTTTCTACACTTTAATGAAGAAAAAAAAATAGAGAGCCCATCACAAATTGTGCCTGCTTACAGAAAGGGAATATTTGGCATGAACTTTCTGTGAATGTTTGAATAATTGGGACTAGTGTGCAGGATTCGTGCCTCAGAACATGTCAACTTGACTCCCATTAGCGGAACAATTTAAGGCTGCGTAGCTTTGATATAGAGATCTGTGACGTTATTCAAGTCAGAGCTGAATCTGAGCTTAAGTTTTGTCTGAGAAAAGCGATCGATCCTGAGGGTTGCCCAAAAAAACTACGAGGGGTCGAGAATGAATGGCTACAGTACTCGTGGGTCCAAATTGGTGAAATCGAAAAGACCATCTTCCATAGCTAAAAACAATTTTTATTTGTCAGATACCGCAAAATAAAGAATATTTAATTCGAGAGGGTTGGCAAATTTGTGACCGGCTTATTAAATTTAGTTAAAATTGAACATTTTGTTGTCACCAATTACAATCTGCTCTAACAAATTCTATCTCCTCTCCCTCGTATATACACTCCAGACAACAAAAATATATGTAAGTACGAAAGTGGATCGGCATCACGGCCGGAGCATTTTGGTGTTCTTGGAAACTGCATTTGACTTTTTTTCACATCGTTTTCTTAGTGCCTTAAACCCTTTTAATTTGTCGTTTTCTTAGTGGCTGCTGTGCAGAGGTGTAGGACAATTGACAACTGGTCAGTTGATTTCTAAAATGAAAAAAAAAACAACAACAAAAAACTGACCATTTGACCACCACTGCAATTTATTGTTTTCATCGACCAGTTTCTCCAGAGTCCCCCATCCTACTCCGTGCTGTCGTTTATGTAGCATTCTTTTTATTTAGCTTCCCGATGTCTCTCAACCCCCCCCCCCCAAAAAAAAAAAAAAGAAAAGAAATTGATTGCAAATTCCACTGATGGTCAACGGATCAATTTTTCATTACGCCGGTGGTCACATGACCGGTGTTCTGTTGTTATGGACCCCACTGTGGATGTAGGACATTTGTCCAGTTGACCGGTGGTCTTTTGGAATCGACACTGCTGTAAGACTGTATTTTTGGATTACAGGCAAGGCTGAGCGGCGTGGAAGTAAAACAAATTAAGTTACAGTCCAAGTCCGGATCCTCTCGCCCTGTTAATGCAATATATCAGTAACAAGCTTCACGAGAGCTGTTTGATTCATCTTGGTTGCTTTTTGTAGTTCCATTTCGATAAATGCGGTTATTTTCTTCAGCCACACTTGTTTTGTTTGAAAAAGCACGAATCGCTATTTCGTGATTGACGATACCCTGGATGGCTTGGGGTCGCATGGAGTAATCTGAAAATAGTTTTAAAAATAAAATTTAGTAAAAAATTGTTGTGAAAGATATTGTGAAGTAAATGTTTTCAGAAGAGAAATTAATTTTTTGAATGACAAAAATCAAGAGTAATAAGATTTAGGTGGAGAACAAACGATCGTGTTTAGCCCAGCTTACGTTACATGTTGCACGTAAGCTGGGGTATTCCTATCTGTTTGCGAATGGCGTCCGTTATTTAGTTAGTTAGTTGTTTATTTAGTAAATTTTGTTTTAAAATGCATCTCCTCCTACAATTTTGATTCGATGTCATTTATTTTTGGTGTGAGGAATCCCTAAGAAGTTATAAATACGGCTTGTCCTTATCTAGTTGATCGGATAATTTTTGAATTTTTGGCGAATTTTTGAAAAAAAATTAAAATGTATCTCCTCTTGCATTTTTGATCCGATGTCATTTATTTTTAATATGAGGCAATATGATACCCGCATTTTTGGGGTATTGTTGAAGCAAAAATCTCGAAAATAATTCAAAATGCATCTACTCCTACAATTTTGAGTCGATGTCGATTATTTGTTGTGTGAGGTATCCCTTAGCAGTCTTGCATATGGCTTGTGCTTTAATAGTCCATCGGTTGATTTTTAAATTTTGGGGGAATTTTTGAAGAAAAAAAAAAAAAATGTATCTCCTCCTACATTTTTAATCCGGTGTCATTTATTTTTGGTGTGAGGTGTCCCGAAAAATGTATGCATAAGGCTTGTGCCTTGCTCGTGCACCCTGGAATTGGTCTTATTGCTTTTCGTAAGTTGGGACTTTGTCCTTGGACAAACTTGTTATTCATTACACCGGTGAGCAAACGACGGTGAGCAAATGACCTACACCACTCTCCTCGGGCGCCTTCAGGCTCGAAATGTGTTACACTTGATTGTGCACACCACAGTCATGTCCAAACAAAATCATATAAACCCAAACCCCATGTTGGTTATGTTATATGTATGAGTAGAGGTTAGAGTTTAAAACGCCGGATGGATTTCGCCATTAAAGCGGGATGGAAACGTTCGTATAGTGTTACAATAATAACATTAATTCGCAAATGTAAAAGTGAAAAAATTCCAGTTAATGAACTGTAAACTGTCGCTGCAACTTCTCAAACCAAAAAAAATCTTGTTCAGTGACGTCAGTAAACGGACACCCTAGAGTATGATGAAGTCTGCAAATATTTATATTTCTCGATAAACGGTCATCTGCCCCCTGTCATGAGCCCCTTGTCATCTGCCCCCTTGCCATCTGCCCCCTGTCATCAGCCCTTGTCATGAGCCCCTATCAACTGCCGCCATTTTTTGAAACCCAATCGACTCCCCCCCCCCTGTCTAATGCTTTAGGACGGTGATCTCTCCTACCCCCCCTACCCCTTTCTGGTGATTTGTGTTCAGACGCGCGGCATCCGTCGTCTGTATGTACGAACGTATGCGCGTGAATTTTTCCTGAAAGTGTTTTTTCTCCCTCAGTTTTGATCGGGATTCCTTTCAAATTTTGTACGCATCTTTCCTGAGTGGGCCTCTTGAAATATTTGGCGGTCCACCAGAAATTCGCCATATAGGAGGAGGGCCATTTTTTTAACCCAGCCGAGTTTGTCGGACTGGTTAAGTTGTATCACTATAGGGAGAGTGAATGTATGTGCGTATGTGAAATTTTCTTTCAAATGCTACTTCTCTACAGTTTTGCTCCAATCGTTTGGATATTTCTCTGGGTGGTACCCCACCTGGCTAGTACTGTTTTTGACCCACTGGCAAAATGGCGACACTTTTATGCCCGTCTTGACCCATGTTTAAAATGCTACTGCTCCTACAGATTTACTCCAATCGTTTAGATGTTACACAGGGATATTTCCCAGGGGTTTGCCTACCAGGCTGTTATTTTTTTTGCGCTTCTCCCAAAACTGCTGAAATGGCGGAACTTTGATGTTTGGCAAAAACTGGAATAAATGGTAGTACATAACTGAGTTGTTAAACCATTCATTTCTGTCAGTCTTTTTCAGATAGTTATAAAATTTTAATGAAAGTTTCTTAGGTGCTCCTCCACCTGGATTACTTTTTTTCGCAGATGACAAAAAATGTCGAAATGGTGGAATTTTAAAAACTTTGCTAAACTGTGTTAATGTCTATAAATACGTGAATCGTCAAAACCCAGCCTCTCCAACATCCCTTTTCGGATAGCTTTTGTGCATTAATATTATGAAAAAGTTACGTTCAGAAATAAAATTCTTCAATTTTTTGCCTGAGAGTATTCGTTTCAGAGTTTTTCTCTCTTTCCTTGTTTGGTGACTCGGCTGGGTCATGTCCTTGGACATGCTTGTTAATTGTTTGGTAGCTAAATTTAAATGCTTCTGCTCAAAGAATTTTGATTCGATTTCTTTAAAATTTTGTACAAATATTGTCTGGATGGTTGTCTCTTGAAAAATGACTTCTTGGACGATACACGAATGACTAAGCAAACGGCGCCATGTTAATTTTTTGCCAGGCGATTTTCGGAACGTTTCTTCTCAACAATTTTGACGGGATTCCTCAAGAAGTTTGTAGGAATGTTTATAAGATGGTCCTTTGTCGAACATTAACCATTTTTGGCGATTCACCAAAAACTGGCCAATTGTTAGCATTTTAAATATTTTTGTTTTCCAAATTAGTTACCTGCTCAAGTTTGATTGGGTTTTAGGATATTGCACTTCATGTGATGTTTCCTTTAAAACTACTTTTTTGTGCACCTTCAAAAATCCGCCTCATGCCGCCTTTTGGAAATTTTTAAGGATCAAGTTTCTGAAAAGTTCTTCTGCATGTAATTTAAATCAGATTGCTTTCATTATTTTGGGCGCAGTTCAACAAAGGGCTTCTTTGAAATTCACTCTTCTAAGATATGCCAGAGATTAGGCATACCGACCATTGAAAAGATTTCCGTAACTTGTTGGATATCAATTGGTTGCACTTCAGCACAAATCCAAATAAGCAGTTAAAACTCAAAAATACAATTGAATAGTTACATTGTTAATTGCACCCCAGTCAACGATGATCAACGAAAAAAATCAATCGTTTCTTGCAAGTCTATGAGAGCGCAGGTTGGATATGATGGGAAGAGGAAGGGGCAGATGGCCACCCTGCTACATTAGAGGAGGGAGGTGGCAGATGACCGGCATTCGTATTGCTCCTGTAGAGAGGAATCCTATTGTTTTTGTACGATCTGTGTGTAAGTAGTGTGAGTTACGTCACGGGACGCCGTGATGTCTTTAGCTTCAAACTGCTTTACTTGATTTTACAAGGCACTATTGCAGCTAAATTCCGAAACTTGCGGGTTACGGGGTTTGGATTGTTGCAGAGCTGTATCCAGGTTAGAGAGCGATTGTTACTGGCGTTATGGGTAAAAATAACGGTCCAGATTGTATTTGGCTTACATGGGATCAACAAGTGTTGTGGACACATAACCGCGTTGACAGGATAACTCGCGAACTTGGTGGTATTGTACCTTAGATTGGAGGTGAGCGAGTGGGGGCTTGCAGTTTGCTGAGCAGCCGGGATGAGGGGGGGGGGGGGTGGAGGAGGGAGGCGGTACCTTTAACCAGTATGCACGTTATTGCGTCTGGAATAAGTATTGGACTGATAATCACGGTTGATTCAAGCCCCGCTGAATACGAATTTTTCAATTGTCTCCCTTTGTCAGTTTTATGGCAGTGTTTATGTAAAATAGTTCTACCTGCCATAGAGCAGATTGAGTTCGGGCCCTAGTCAGGAATCAGTTCATTTACTTCTCTGTGTGTTTTGCTTGCCTGCTAAAGGTGCCCAATAATACTTTGAAAGTAGTAACGGAGTAGTATTTTTTTATCGTTTCGGCAAAAACTGGCCGAATAAACGGATTGCTTTTACGGTTAGGCACATTGTCCATGGACATTCTTGTTGTTTTGCAAAAAAAAAAAAAAAAAAAAAAAAAAAAGCAACCGGTGGTTAATAAAAGTGTTGGTGTGCATTTGCCGCTCTGGTTTACATGATTTTGCCTCACCATATTCACTGTTGTTCTCTTTTCCTGTTTCAGATATCGCGACCCCAGTTTTGGCTGCTTTCAACAAACCGAGTGCAGTACAAGTGTGATGCAGCGCTGCTAAATTTGAGGTTTGGATATTAGTTGAATGACTGCATATATGTGGCAGGTGTTTCTGTAGGGTGGCGGGGGGGTGTAGTTGTATGCATGTGGATTTATGGCTGGTGTGAGTTGAAGTGTGGTGTATTGAGGGACGGAGTGCAGTGTTACCAGTCTAAAGTGGCAATGTCGCGAGTTTGGGCATGACAAGTCTCCCAATCCTGAAAAATCATGGTGCCCAAAAATCGCCCAGTATCGCTCATTTTAGTGTGCGTATTAAACACATAAAGAACAGTTTACTCACAAAAAAAGACGCATAATCTGTTGGGGGTTCAGACGGTGGTTTTAAAATCAGCCGACTATGTCGGGCTGGTTTTATCCCATCAATAGAGGGGTATCCGTTGTCTGTATGTACGTATGTATGCATGTACGTGTGTAAACTTATACTTAACATGCTTTTTCTCCTTTAGTTTTGATCGTATTCCTTTCAAATTTTGCATATCTGCCCCATGTAGGGTATTCCTCTTCTTCCTGGAAAGTCGGCAAGTCCTCGCCAAGCATGGGCATTCTTTGGGGAGCTGCCTGAAAATTCCCTTGTTCAATAGTCTGCAGCATTTTCCCTGTTGTCATGATACGGTTTATGAAAACTGTAGTGCAGCATGCGGCGGATCTGATAGAAGCTGACGAAAGAACATTCTATACTGTCTGCCAGTTGGTGCATGGACTGGAATGTCCATTTCCAAATTTCACGAATGACAAGCGGATGGTCAATGGCAAAGCAGAACACCATTTTGGCATGTGGTGAAAGAAGGGAAGACTTATATAGCTTGGGAAATTAGGTCATGGAAAAAGTGTGTACAGACCCTTCCCTACCCCCCCCCACCCCCCAGGAATGGAAAATTTACCTGTGTATATATTGCTTGATATTATGCCGGGTATGTTGGAACCCCCCCCCCCTACCCTGCCCCCAGGAGATGCAAACTTAGCAAAATTTACCTTTGTTAACATGAAAAAGTGCTTTGGACACTTGAAATTTAGATGTATGTCTGGACAATATAACCAGCCACCGACTTGTTTTTGCATGTGTATTTCAATGGCAAGGAATGAGCATTGTTTCGATTTTGTTTTCCTTTTTGATGTCGGTGCATGGGGTGCCATCTGCAGGCGAATTCTGATGGTGGGTTTCGCACTGACATGCGTATTGCATTTGTTTGATTAAGTTCCCCAGCAAACATTTTCAGTGTTTTACCCAGGATTGAAGGACAGGGGGCTTAATATCCCCCTCTGTAAGAAATAGGGGCTTTTGTCCCCATGGTAGGGGATGTCGGAGCAATCCTACACAAGATACAAGATACAAAGTACTAATGTTCAATTAATCTATTCTAAATCTTAGCCATTTTGTTTTATTTTTAGCATAAAGGAAGATTTTAGGGATTGTTCTTGCGATTCCACACAAACTGTGTTGTGTAAAATGACCAGTGGTCACTAATTAAATTGTAATGTTCATCTGACCATCGAACAAAAACCCCCCTCGGTAGAACAAGAAGGGGCTTATTCAAATTCATTGGGGGATTTTTAATCCCCTCGTTAGAGTTCGTCGTATGCGCGTTTTTTCACACACCGAAATCCAAAAATATGCACGAAAATCAGGGGTGCGCGTTTGGAAAAAGCACGCCTAAGTGGGCGTTTGCAGATCTTTAATTTGCTTGAATTATATGCTTCTTTTACAGATTTTCAAGTGAACGATTAATTGTTCAATAAACAGACCGTTTTGAAGTGTTTACCCTGTAACCACAAACACACACACACACACACACACACACATATATATATATATATATATATATATATATAAATGTGGGCATACGCGCGGTGAGTAGAAAATACGCATCGACAAAGGAGGCACGCATAAGCGGCCCTAGGGCGAACCCTGCCTCGTGTTCCAATGAGGGGGCTAAAATAGTGAGAGAGGCGTAGAAATCTCCTAACTCGGCCTCTGGGGAAAACACTGTATTTTGACGTCGGACTAGTGTCAAAATGGAATACAAACTTAGAGTAGCTGCTGATTAATGAGATTTCAGAGTTTTCAGAGATTTCGGAGGCGTAGGTAATTTTCTAAAAAGAAATGTTCGCTATGGTTATTCAAGGTTGTCCTTGGGCGATGCCCCAGCTCACGAAAGATGATTTAAGACATGTAATATAACCTTATCCAAAATTTCAAGACAGTAAGGCTGTGTACCTGGCGTCAGTCGAGATTCAAGACACAAATGGTCTAGTGTCAATATATCCGCCGGTTTTTGGCGGATCGCCACGTGATTCGGTCAGTTTTTTTTCCAATCTCCAAAAAGAAATTAAATAGCAGATTTACATATACACCACTATATTCCAACAAAATTTTAGACCTTTCCATTGAAATCCTAGGATTTCAATGGAAAGTTTGGTTTTAGCTAATATTTCCTCCAATTTTTGGCGAATCACGAAAAGAGTTTAAGACATAATAGCCAGTTGGGTACCACTTTGACCCTAATACTTGAACTCATACGGGTTTTCGGGAAGGCAGGGCCCGATCAATAACGGCTGACCGTGACAACATAAAAAGTTGTATCAGACACGGGTCAATCGCCCGTCGCCCGTATTGCGAAAATTAATCTAGCAAGAGTGCAAGTGATGTGATCCATCACTGATGGGTCCGGCTCGGTTCGGTTTCGGTTTTTAAAGAAAAATCCGCGGTTTTTCGGTTCGGTTTCGGTTTTTTAGACCATGCAAATATATATAAATAAAAGATATCCCAATTAATTTTCTGTTTTTATTCTAGAATTTGATAAGAAAACACATTTGCTTAACTGAAAAAGGAACTCATCTGCAAGTGTAAAGTAATGCTGCGCTAAAATAGTGAGCTGAAACATTCTAAGCAGTTAAAAATGGTCCTGAGAAAAACAAAAATAATGTTAATTAAAAACCGAATATGAACCGCGATTTTCCACAGAGCACGGTTTGGTTTAACCGAACCGCCACCTTCACGGTTAACCGTCCGAAACGGTAAACCGTCACATCACTAATCTCAGAGGACCTAGGACTAAACAGCGTAGACTTGGGAGAAATTTATTTCCACTGAAATTGTCGTCTTTTGCGATAGAAAAAAGGAGCTCAAGCGCTAGCAGATACCCCCCTAAGTCAGTCAGAAAATTAAAAGTCAGGTGATTTGTTAGTGGAGGTTACCAAAAAAAGAATCATGCGGAAAACCTTCTCAAATATCATGGTAAATATTCTGTATTAAATGTACCCCTACAGATCTCTAAATAGTTCGAAAGGAGCCGTTCGCTGCGGAGACCTCTGGAACTGCATCGAAGACGATATATATAGGGACCTTAGGGTCCGAGGTGTCACTAATATCAAGCGAATAAAGGTGAAATGTGACGGACAACAAAGACAGACCAACACTTTCATAGCCACTTTGAATGACCCAAACCCGACAAAAGCACTGAAAATAGGATATATTTCCAACCCCACAGCGTTGCTTCCAGGTCAAAGATTCGGACATTCCAGGCTAGAATGCACAGGGAGAGCATCTTGTCCAAAGTGTAGCCTGATCATGGAGATGAAGGACCGACATAATGCAAAAACTATAACGGTGACCATCCAGCATATGACAGGGTGCAACATAAGCAAAATTTTTTACTCGCCAGCTTGGCTAGTAGATGTTCTTACTCGCCAAATGCAATTTCTACTCGCCAGCTTGGCGAGTAGCTTTTTTTTACTCGCCAAAAAAAAACAAAAAAACTTCATGTATAATAAAATGTAGAATTAACTTAATTAACGTTTTATTTCGCATCTTAATTACAAATTTATTCTTTTCACATTTGTTCTTGTTTATCACAAGGCACTTTTGTAGCGTTGTTAAGAATTAAAACTGGTCAAGAAAATCATTAATTTTTTACTCTCCAGCATTACTCGCCAAGAAAATAGCATGAAATTTCTACTTTTTTTTTACTCGCCATCGGAATTTTTACTCGTCACTTGGCGAGTACTTATGTTGCACCCTGCTATGTCATGTTTCACCTGGGTTGAAAGAAGAGCAAAGACAAAAGTTAAAAGTTATACATAATTTCTCTTTTCTAGTCCCATCTTTTGCCTCCAATAATCAAATGCTGATATTCACCCACCATATTTATCCGGTTACACTCCCAACAACATAACATATATATCTACCACCACCCTTCAAACCTCAACCAGAGGAAATGAACGACTTGATGAAACAAATACCACAACCTGGCTATTTGTAGGCGACTTTGATGCCCACTCCCCAAAGGATAATTCAGTCACAAAGTGAAATTAATTGAAAACTTACTAAATTTCCACAATCTTTCACTTGGCAACGATAAATATCCTATATACCTACATCCTAGCACTGGTTAAAAAATCTCAGCCGACCTTGCAATGGCATCTAGCAATTTATTTTTAGATTTTAAATGGGAAGTCTTGGACGACTGCGGCAGCGACCACTTCCCTATTTTATTAAAACCACTGGATTTTGGTGTACAGAACCCCCTCCCCCCCCCCCCCCGCTGGAAGAGAAAATTTACCTGTGTGTACACATTACTCGATAGTATGTCGGGTATGTCGGATTCCCCCCTCCCCAGGAGATGCAACTTAGCAAAATTTACCTTTGTTTACATGAAAAATGGTGTATAAATAGGAGGTAAACACCAACTTACAACATTCCAATGCGACCAAAGTGGCTTCAACTGACAAGAAAATCATAGTGTTGAGGAACGGCCGGCCAGTAACACTGACAGCAGAGTGTTACAAGTTCGTGTGTGTAATTCCAAAAAATAGATATCGCAGACTGAATTTACATTTGCTGTAGTTTACCTCGGAGATACTGCTGGTTGGGATCCCATGCAGAACTAACGTACTGAAGAGTTGACCTGATCGGTCCCTTATGAGCGTGAACCTTTACTTCAATTGGACACATAGACATATTTCTTCTCAGTATACATAAAGTTTTATAATTCGACTTAAGCACAAGATGCAGCCTACAGTGGCAATTTGCAAAATGAAGAAAGATCGGTTCCCAGCTGTGAACAAAACACTGTTCAATGGAGCTGAAAAAATCAACATTCTAATTTTTTCTTAGTTTTGCTACAAGTAACGTCTCTTTTTGAATTTGTTCTGCTAGATGTGCATATGTACGACACAAACAGACCGCTAACATTTAATTCTTAACAACGCTAAAAAAACAAAAACGTTTTTCGTTGAGAACAAAACTCTGACAAGTGCAGCATTCTAATTTTTTCTTGGTTTTGCTACAAGTAATATTTTTTGTATCTGTTCTGTTAGATGTGCATGTGTACGACATAAAAAGACAGCTTACAGCCTGTACATATCCATTGTGCAAAAACACTACCGTCTTTCCAAATTTGAGAAAATACAAGTTAAGCAAGCCTGCCCCAAAAACATATTTAAATGGGTTATTCACACTTTAAGCGCTTGACATAACCGTCTTTCAAAATTGGTCAGTTCACTGCTCTAATATAGGCAATCATGGAAAAACCCATACCTAAAACCTCCGAAAACGCTAAAAAAACTTGGTTTAACGACGACTGCAAAAAAGCAATAGCCATGCGAAAAACAACTCTACGCCAGCTTTTCATTAGCCCAGACAATAGCACCAAACGCGAATACAAACGGCTGCGAGCCGCTGCGCGTAGAACCATCAAAGCAAGTAAAAACAAACCTGGGAGGATTATATCTCCAAATTGAAAACAATTCAACCAAAAAAAACTGGGAGATAATTTGGAAAATATCTGGGAAAAACATCTCGAAATCTGTAAACCACCTCATCACAAATAACCAAAACTATCACAAAATCTGACGAAATAGCAAATACAGTTTGCAGGACCCTTCAACACAACTCATTTGATAATTACTCCCAAGCGTTTGGTCAGATAAAAGAAACTAAAGAACAAATACCAATAGACATCAAGTGTAATAACCCGGAACATTAAAATAGCACCTTTAACCTGACGGGGCTGAAAGACGCTGTACATAGCTCACTACTCAGTTGCCGGACCAGATGACCTACACTAACAAGTCCTAAAACAATTACCTGAGGAAACCCTTGAGGTCCTCCTAGACTTGCTCAACCAAGTGTGGACTACAGGAAACTATCCTGAAATATGGAAAGAAGCCACCAGCATACAAATTCCATAACCAAATAAGGATCCTACTAACCTACCGCCCAGTTTCTCTGAGAAGTTCATTGTGCAAAACACTAGAGCTAATGGTAGCCACAAGACTAACTTGGTATTTAGAGAAAAACTTCTTACTAACATTCAAAGTGGCTTCAGAAAAGAAAGAAGTACCACAGATTACCTGGTTAGACTCGAATCTTTTATAAGAGAAGATTTTATTAACAATGAACATGTCATCACTGTTTTCTTTGATTTAGAAAAAGCCTACAACACGGTTTGAAAGCACGGGGTCCTTCAGGATCTATACGATTTTGGTATACGAGGTCGACCACCTGAATTCAGTTTTTAAATGACAGGCGGTTTAAAGTCCGTCTAGGTTCTATTTTCCCAGATTATTTTGCGCAAAAAGAGCGCTATACTCAAGGTTGTATTCTTTCAAGTCTGTTGCTCCTGGTCAAATCAGTAGTATTTAAAGTGCAACTAAACAGAGAATAGATAGCGCAATCTTTGTAGACGACTTTGCTATGTCTTCCAGGGGTAAAAACTGAATCTCAATGATCGTCGCCTTCAGCAAAATATCAACTCTGTTCAAAAATAGGCTGGCCAAAACGGTTTTAAGTTCTTCCAAACCAAAACAGTTTGTATGCACTTTTGCAACAAGCGAAAGCCACACGACGATCCTATTTTATACATATATCAAATGCTCAAATGCCTGTAGTAAAGGAAAAAGAAATTTATAAGTTTAATTTGCTTAACTTGGTACGAGTAGTCTCGGGCCAATATTGGGGAGCAGACACCACTACCAAATTAAAACTGTACACATCACTAATAAGATCTAGGCTGGATTATGGTAGCATCACCTATGGATCGGCAAGGCCCTCGTACTTACAGATGCCCAATACAAAACCAAGGCCTTCGCCTTTCCCTTAACGCTTTTATGACGTCACCTGCAGAAAGCCTACAGGTTGAAGCAAATGAACATCAAACTGCTATAAAACTCAAAGAAAATCTCACCTATAAAGCAGTATTTAGTACTGACCTTTCCGAAATACCCAAAACACGCCCTAGGGTTATCGTATCCTTTGGCACGAGAATTAAACCACCTTATAAATGCTCGAATAAAAGTTGAACAAATAGAAAACTCAAAAATCTCGGTATACGCAGCATGGAAAATTCAAAGATCTTTAATTTGCAAAACTCGGACAAACTTTCCTAAAGACGAAACAAACGCTGATGAATTAAAAGCTAGGTTTGCCGAGATAAAAGAAACCTATTCAGACCACCATTTTAGACACACAGACGGATCAAAATTCGAGTATAAAGTTGCTGTTTCAGTAGTTACAAAGTCAGATACCCTGAAAACAAGACTACAAAACGGCTCCTCCATCTTTTCGGCGGAGGTTCGGGCATTCCAATTAGCTTTGGGAATCGTCGAGATTACAAGGCGCGCTTGCCGATAAGCGTGGCGTTGGATTAGTTATGTTGGACCTGAGCGCGGCATTTGATACAATTGATCATGCAGTCCTGATTGAAAGGCTTCATGAGCGTCTGGGTATCGAAGACACCGCTCTTAAATGGTTCTCCGAATATCACACTGGAAGGTCGCAAGCGGTTATTATAGATGGCGCACTATCCGACCAGATCTGTCTTTCTTTCGGTGCGCCCCAAGGCTCTCTAATGGGTCTCGAGGATTACAAAATTTGCACCTTGCCGGTGGCAGATATCACACGACGCCATGCAGTTAACTTTCATATTTATGCGGATGACACTCAAAATTATGTACATTTCGACTAAATGATCGTACTGATTTCAGTTATTCAGTGAGGAAGCTGGAAGCATGCATCGAAGAAATTAGACTTTGGATGTCAGTCAACAAATTAAAGTTAAATGACTCGAAAACCGAAGTGCTTGTTATAACTTCATTATCACACGTTACTAGTTTTAGTTTGGATAGCATTGTGATAGGTGAAACCCATATTAGCCCAACAGATAGTGCAAAAAACATTGGAATAATATTTGATTCACATTTGACACTAGAAAATTAAATATCGCAGCGCTGTATATCGTCTCAGAAACATTCGCTCCATACGGCCATACATCTCACAGGACTCCTGTGAAAAGCTAGTACATACACTGATATCCTCCAGGTTGGACTACGGCAATGCAATACTATATGGTCTTCCTAAATGCCGCATCAGTCAGCTACAACGGATACAAAATATTACCGCTCGCTTAGTGACATGCAACAGAAAATACGACCACATTACCCCCATTTTAAAATCGCTACATTGGTTACCAGTTGATTGCAGAACTGAGTTTAAAATTCTACTACTGACATTTCGGGTTATCCAGGGCACAGCTCCAGAATATCTATGTGAACTACTCTCACCTTACCAACCTTCTAGGACTCTGCGTTCAATACATAAGAATTTGTTAAATGTCCCAAAATCCCGGACAAAAACCTAAGGTGATAGGGCCTTCTCTGTTTTGGCACCGCGACTGTGGAACAACCTACCAACTTCCCTACGTTTAGAAACGAACTACCTGTCTTTTAAAAAGAAACTAAAAACTTTTTTATTCAGTATTACCTATCTGTGATAACAACCTAGTCAGTGTCTTTTAGCTATTTTACTATGTGATCAGTTATTTTTATATTATTGTATCGTGTCTTTGAATATCTTTTAGAACTAGGCACGCAAAATCTATTTACTACTATTTACTACTACAAGGTACAAAAAGTTCGTTATCTGTGTCGATTCCTTATCGGTATTACAGTCACTAGAAAGCTAGTGTTTTGCTGGGTGCCAAGTCACGTTGGCATTCCGGATAATCAAGCTACAGATCATTCAGCAAAAGAAGCGTTAAACTACAATATATCTGACCTGTTCATACCATACTCTGGCTTCAAACCCCACATTTCAAGTTGTATAAAAACCTTTGGCAGCAAAAGTGGAACGAACAAAGAAATAATAAACTCTTTCAAATTCAACCAATAGTTGGCCAAAAGCCACTGATTCTCGGCAATATACGCGTCACAATGGCTATGCATAGAGCCTGAATCGGACATACTTACATCACCCATGGATATCTTTTGAGAGGTGAGGCGCATCCACAATGCATTGGTTGTAAAGAACGTTTGTCTGTAAAACATTCTACTCAACTGCGTTAGATTTAGTTTCATACATTACATGTTTTGTCTATTTTAATTGTTTTTATTTGCAACTGACTTTTTACAGTCGTTAATAATCAATCATTCAATTGGTTTATAATCTACTTCTTGCAATTTTCTTTATGTCTGGAGTATTATAGTGTTAGCAATTAGTGACTTTCTCTGAGTATTATCGCAGTCCATTAGTAGAATTGGTAATAAAGCTTGACTCAGTTTCAAGCAAGTGTGTGTTATTGAATTGTCAGTAATAAGGTGAAATTACTTTTGGTTTTCTGAAGGGAATTGATGAAAAGTCACCACTAACGATTGTAGGATGGATCCTCGCATAAGGAGGAATGTCAAGTATTTTCCGCGAATGCACTTGGCATTGGGAGTTTATTGACATCGTGGAAAGGCACAGGAGCCAAATGGATGACTGGAGCCTCAATATTCAAAGCCCAAGTTGAAAAAAGTAAATCAAGAGATCGGTTGCTAAGATATGCTAGGTAGAATGGGTAAGTTAAGGTATCAAACAAACCACATGTACTAACGTCAGAAGAGTGGCTATGGTAGAATGATCCGCTACCAACTGTTATTGAGTCACAGTTACCGTAATTGCTACCTAAATAACTCTCAGACACTTTTTATATATCTTCAAAAAGGGCACTCTTAAAAGGTACAGCAAAAGTTTTTATGGTATCAGCTCAAGGATTCGTTTCCAATCTGAACTTACAGTGATTGCCAAAGGGAAACATACTTTTGAAGACCATGTGGATGAACATTTACAGGTCAGTAATTGAAATTTATGGCTATTTTTCTTGAGTGGTCTCAAGTATTTGCGCTTCTAGATTATACAGCAAAGACTTTGGCCAGGGAATTGATCAAATTACCCTCTACTGACTAGTTAATAGAACTGCAGAATATCAGTTTTGTAGTATTGTGGCGTGCGCTCTAGAATTCTAGACAAACCGAAAAAAGTTGCTAAAAGTGAACTTTTAGACGTGATTTGGGGACCGCAATAGTGAGAAAACTAGATATTGCAAGATTGCACAGAAGTTCATTGTATGGTTTTAGATAAAATTTCGCATGTTACGTACCGAATCCATCTACGTGATCTGACGAAACAAATAAAACAGCTCATCATGCTCACTGAAAATAATATTATCGTTAAGCTACGTGACGTGAAAGATCAAAATTTGCATAGTTCATTGACCACATAATTCCCTGAATACGGTAGTGCCGAGCTTACCGACTACAATTCTGCTAAGTTTCTCAGCTGTGGTATCCCAGCCAGTTTATTAACCTAACCAAATGCGAATCGTTCGTAATTTCCCAACTGAAGCAGCAGTAAACCAGCAGATAATGGTGGTTGATCTGTTAATGAAACGGATACAATTAAATTAACTAATACCATCCTCAAAAGGTGAAGATTGCGAAAATACTACATGTTTTATATTTGACAATACTTATCATCATTTAACTACCCGGCTTGTTGGTTTATTTGTGAAGTGATTAACTAAATGTATAAGCTCTAATAGCAAAATAATATTAAGTGATGAGGTCGACCTAGATTATGATATACAGTTATTGACCCTACCGTTTGTGGCTGTGTAAATAGCGGCTAACATGCATGGTACCGAAATCAGAATTTGATTGCAAGAATCCTTGAGTCTCTCAGACAATTGCTGGACAATATATAGACAATGTAAACAATGTATATGTAAAATAGTCGTGGTTTAACTATTGCAATATATATTAACCATTGTGGGTGAGTAAATATGAATTTCAGCATAAACCTGATTTGTTATAATTTCATTTAAGTGATACTTAAATCAATCATATTGCGGACATCACAAACAAGTATACAATGGCCTTATTTATAAAAGAAAATGTGTCTGTATTGGCGATATCTTCCACACTTTATCACCAAACATTGTCGTTAAATGGATTAATATCGATAAGCTCGAATGAATATAACTGAATTTATCGAAAGGACAGAAAAAGAATGAAAGATGAAAACAAGAACAGTCACATGCTATTATTTTTAGAACACATGTTTAATGTCCATAGAAACAATGCAAACATGATAAGATTGAATCAGTTACATTTTTAAGGAATGGTGGACTCGTATTCTACATTTAATTTAACATCTACGGGCCCAGGCTAACTGGAGAAGTATGAGAAAAAAATAATTTTTCAAAGATACTAGAATGTAGTTTCAAAGCTTCCTCGTTCAAATGAACTTATTTTTAAAACGTCATTATTTTGTCTATATACCTTTTCTTGTGTTTGTTCATAATAGTTGTTTTACTTTATAATAAATTGCTTTACTTTAAAACTGTTTTTTAGATGCAGTGAAAATGGCGAGTTGCAGCTCCATTGTCAAAAGGGGTATTCCTGCTGACTGGACTGTGGTAATAACAATAATAACAATACAATAGCATACCATATAACATAATAAATCGCAAAGTTGTGATGTTCTTTAAAGTGTTACAACTGTAGAGAATTTTCTTGATTTTCTTGAAAGAGTGATTATTCTTGCCAACGATCTGGATAATAAATAATTGTATGTCTGTATGTATTCTTTAAAGTGCTACAACTGTAGAGCATTTTCTTCATAAAGAGTGATTATTCTTGCCAACGGTCTGGATAATAAATGATTAAATTTTGAGCGGTATTTTGATTTGTTTACTTCAAAATGTCATTTGAAACCCAAGAACGTCCACAAAAGATAATAAGCACTATTGTTTCTCTGTTATATTCACGCTGTTACCAATGTGTTTTTAGATTATATAATTTAAATGCATGCTCAAATTTCTAATGATCTCCTGCCGACTTTGTTTTAGAATGCTATAACACGACATTTTATTACAAAGTATATTGTCATTTGTCATAGAGTGATCCGGATGAGGGCGGGTGGACGTTAGTTCTTCGGCGTCAAGGAAAGCCAAAAGAGGAAATTAAGTTTGTAAGTGCAATCGATGTCTTGATTTGTTTACTTCAGTTACAGATCAAATAAAACGTAGTCTCGGAGTAGACTCACATTAAGTCCTGGGTACGACGTTAAACTACATAGTATGGGTCCGTCCCTTTTCTTAAAGGAGCTCCTTGACTCAATGGGAAGCTGGAGTCTATATTCCCTCGGGGTACCAGTCTTACTGGGAATACCCCAGTTCTACTGTATCTCACCTTACCCCATGCCCTGTCAATAGTCTAAACTCTAGTCAAAGCAACCTTGTAGTACCTTACCTTGACAGTAATATAAACCTACCCACCTCTTCATCAAACTTGAAAACTATTGCCACTACCCACTTCTGATGACAAATAATTAACTAAATTAAATTTCTTCCTTTTTTTACTCTACTACCTCTTTCGAAATATTTAATCTTCTACTAAAATACAATGATTACTCACTAATCGTTCAATCTCTGGGGTTTTCTTAAATGTAAGTACTCCAGACATACCTACAAATTAAAATTAATTCCTTGCATCTACCTTGTCAGATCGTTCCCACGTTGATCGCATAAGAGCATGACAACCTGTGCGTTTACAAAGATCAAATTCAGCTCCAGAAATCTTCTTCACTGAAAACACTCCTGCCGCACCCCAAAACGCACTTTACCCTGGATTGCCCCATTATGGGATGGAAACCGGTGACCTGGCCTTTGAGGTTACCAGAGTCTAGCAATATAGGGCCTGGTGACCAATACACGGCTTTGGCCCGATTCTTCAACTCAAGAAGGGTGGTCGTGTTGGCTCGTCACGATCATCAACAGCTGGTCGTTCAGGTTAACCACACTGCGGCTTATGGGCCAATCAAACGGCGTAGGATGGAGAATACCGCCGCGCCTATTAGAGTATATCAGGCTACATAGCCCTGTGGGAAATTCCCGCTGCCAGAAGGTCGGTTTAAGTAGGGCCTTGTGGGCGGGGGCGGTAGACCTGACTAAACTGAATATTAACTATGGATGGAAATTGCACAGATACAACTAAAACGCCACAAAAGCGATCACGCAACAAAATAGAGTCGCCTCCGATGAATTTTCTGGAGTTCATAATTGTCTCGAGCCTGAACGGTCCATTTAAACTCTAGTCTTTTGCGATTGAGAAGCAGTTGACAGCTGTCATTGGTTCAAACCAATGTTCAAACTACACAATCAAATGCATGCGGTCCGGGGACTTGTTGGTTCGTATAGTAACAGTTAAACAGAACAAAAACCTCTGCAATACTACGCAATTTGTCGGTCACACGTTTGGAAGCAAAAGTGGAACGAACAAAGAAATAATAAACTCTTTCAAATTCAACCAATAGTTGGCCAAAAGCCTCTGGTTCTCGGCAATATACGTGACACAATGGCTATGCATAGAGCCCGAATTGGGCATACTTACATCACCCATGGATATCTTTCGAGAAGCGACGCGCCTTCACAATGCATTGATTGTCAAGAAGGTTTGACTGTAAAACATATTGTACACAACTCTGTAGAATTTCAAAACAGTCGTTCACTCCACTACAGTGTGAATTGTTTCAAAGACCTTTTTACAAAAGTAGCACCCAGCAAAATTATATTTTTCTTTAAGAAGTACACTTGTACAGTAAGTTTTAAATTAAATTTAGTTCAATTTTAGTTTATACATTTCTTGGTTTGTCTTTTTTAATTGTTCTTGGTTGCAATTGACTTTACCCATTCTACCAGAACCGACACAATATGATCCTTACGGGTTGCTGTTGTTAAACCAATCAATCAATCAATTAATCAACTACACTTCTTGGAAACACGGGGTCCTGTAGGATCTGTACGACCTTGGTATACGAGGTTCTGAAATGACAGGCGGTTTAAAGTCCGTCTCAGTTCTATTTTCTCGGATTATTTTGAGCAAGAAGAGGGTTATCCACATATTTGTATTCTTTCAATTCCTTCAGCAAAATATAAACTCTCTTCAAATGTAAGCTGACCAAAACAGTTTCAAGTTTTCACAAATCAAAACAGTTTGCATGCACTTTTGCAACAAGCGAAAGTCTCGTGACGATCCTATTTTATACACATCAAACATCCAAATACCTGTAGTAAAGAAAACCAAATTCTTAGCTTTACTGCTAGACTCGAAGTTAAATTTTATCCCTCACATTAAAGAGGAAATGCGAAAAGGCACTCAATTTATTACTGGTAGTCTCGGACCAAGATTGGGGAGCAGACACCAATACCAAATGAAAACTGTAGAGATCATTAATAAGATCTAGATTAGATATGGCAGCATTGGCTATGGATCAGTAAGACCCTCATACTTATGGATACTGGAGCCAATACAAAACCAAGGCCTTCACCTCTGCCTCAATGCTTTTAGAACGTCACCTACAGAAAGCCTACAAGTCGAAGCAAATGAACAAGACTTGGATGATATCCAACGACTCAAACTTTCTATGCAGTATGCTATCAAACTATGCGCAAACAAAGAATACCCCACCTATAAAGCAGTATTTGGTACTGATCTTTGAGAAATCCTCAACACACGCCCTAAGGTAATCGTACCCTTTGGCAATAGAATCCGGAAACATCTTAATAATACTGGAATCAAAATCGAACAAATAGCAAACTCAAAAGTCTAGGAATACCCAACATGGAAAACACAAAGACCCATCATAGACAAAACTCTGAGTTCAAAGCTAGGTTGCGAGATAAAGGAAACCTACATTGACTACCAGTTCATATACACTGACAGATCTATACTCTAGAACAAAGTTGCTGCTCCAATAGTTACAAAATCAAATACCTGAGAACAAGACTACCAAACGGTTCCTGCATCCTTTCGGCGGAGGTTTGGGCACTCCAACTCGCTATGGAAATCTTCAAGATTAGTATGAACAAAAAGTTTGTTATCTGTGTCGATTCCTTATCGGTCTTCCAGTCACTAGAAAGCCTGCAGGTGTCAAACACAATTTTAGACCTAATAGAACGCTACGAAAGGGCAATCAAACAAGGTAAATACCTAATGTTTTGCTGGGTCCAAGCCATGTCGGCGTTACGAGTAATGAAGCTGCAGATCAGGCAGCAAAAAAGCGTTAAACCATAATATATCTGGCCTTCTCATACCGTACTCTTGACTTCAAACCCCATATTTCAAGTTATGCAAAAAAAACCTCTGACAACAAAAGTAGAACGAACATAGAAATAACAAACTCTTTCAAATTCAACCAATAGTTAGCCGAAAGCTGCTAGTTCTGAATGATATATGCGACACAATGGTTATGCATAGAGCCCGACTCGGGCATACTTGCGTCACTCATGGCTATCTGTTGAGAGGCGATCCGTCTCCAGAATGCATTTGTTGTCAAGAACGTTTGACTGTGAAAGATGCTGTACTCAACTTTGTAGAATTCCAAAACATTCGCTCACGCTACTACAGTGTGAATTGTTTAAAAGACCTCTTTACAAATGTAGCACCAAAGGAAAATTATTTCTTTTCTTAAAGAAATACACCTTTACAGTAAGTTTTAAATTGAATTTAGCTGGATTTTAGTTTTATACACTACTGGTTTTGTCTATTTTAATTGATCTTGGTTGCAATTAACATCTCCTATTGTAGCTGAACCGACACAATATGACCCTAACGGGTTGCTGTTGTCGTTAAACTAATCACTGAATCAATAGACTCACATAGTTAAAATGTATATATTTATTCATGACAGACTGTTGCCTTCAAAATGGAAGATTTTCCCAAATTGCGCCGGGCGCCAAAAGTCGTCTTGACAGAAAGAGTGCCAGCAAAGCAAAAAGTAAGTATCACCTCATTTGAGGAATCATAAGATCTCTGGTTTGAACTCGGCCAGAGGTGGATGATGGATATATTCTTCGTGCTTTTTCACGCCTCCTTACTGTAGCAAAATAAAGTAGACCTCCTAAGTTAACGATAAATGAATTCAGCGTTAACGGCCACTACCATTGAGTTTCGAACCTTCCTTATAAAAATACAAAAAAAGAAAAAAAGGGAAAAAAGTAGCAACACATAAAATTTATAACCATAAAATTGTTGGAAGTCTATAAGTAAAAATTTCTGATTAGCTGTTTTTGTAATACTCAATTTGGCAACTCAGGTGACTGCAATGAAGTGCGGGGAGGCCAGTGTGGGCTTTAGCTCCAAACTGCGTAAGACGCTGTTATTCTTTTCTTAAAATGTTAAAGTTTCCTGAGATAGTGCTTATTTAAAGTTTCAAGTTGCAATATACCAATAAAAATGAATAAGGTCATTTGAGTTCAAAATCAAAACACCAAAATTAAAATTCGATGAAGTATATTATATTGCCTAAAAATCTCACACTAATATATGTTGTATATTTTGACTTATTTTTCCACCATAATCTATTCGCAAGTATTTACATAAGTTTTGTTTATTAAATTGTTAATGCAATATTAATATTTGTAGAAGGAAGAAGAGCAGATAAGAGCATTGATTCCGTGATGGTATTTAATATTACTTTTAGGTTTATAAGTAATAAATAGTATTAGTTTTTTCTTACAACAGCAAAAAGCTTTTTGCATGACACTAGTGAAATAGAAATTAATAAAGGCAATTTATGCTAAAATTAAGAGACACAAAAAGTATATCGGGGTTTTTAACACATAAAGCTTAAGAATTAAGTGGGTTGTAATTGCAAAAAAAGTTGTAACACGTACGCACAGTTCGAAACAGTCTTATGGCTGTGTTTTTTAATTCTAAATATGAAAACAGATGAATTCGACCAGACGTCCTGCTGATTCCAACACTCAAGCTTGTATGACTGCAAAAAAAAAATTAGCAAGATATGTCTTAGCTAATTCTAGTTTGGTGTGTTTAATAACTGTGTTGTTTATTTTAACAATAAATACGTGTAATTAAGCTTTAATTAGGAAAGCCTTCCGTCATTGCCTTAAGTTGCATAGCTCAAATAGAGCTTACTCCCCAATGAAGCACAAATGCTGAATAAATTTTTAACAAAACAGAGTTTGCGCGGACTTTGAATGGATTTGCATAGATTGCAAGGTGTTGTCAGTTAATGTTTACATCCTCAAAACTGTAATTATCACAATTTGATACAAAAGTTTAATACGTAGTTTACATCAGCTTTTATATACATATAATGCCCTACTACGGAATAAATGACGCTAAATAAATTGTTTGATCCATTTACAGGCAATATGAAGAGAAGAGAAGAGGAATGGAGTATTCCTTCTTTAACGGTATTAAATATTACTTTATATATTATTTACCAATAATTAGTCAGATGTTCTTAGATGTTTTACTAGAAGTGATCGAAGTAACGCCAAATGGAGTTACGCTAATGATTAAAGACGAAGAATATTTACGCCACGATGACTCAGTTACTTTTATAACAATTATCATATCGTTCTTCTCAAATACAGAGGAATGAACTGCAGGAGCGAATAGTGGCTTTTCACGAAGAAGACCCGGATGGTTTTGAAATCAAGCAATATGGGCCACAGAAGGGTAAGTAATGCTATTTCATGAAAGCTCTTTTTTCAAAATTTCTTTCAGTGATACTGCAACCTATAGTATTTTCGTTTTCCCTTAAAATACAGGCCGAGGGGTGATAACGACAACACGACGTAAGCCAGGAGAAATGTTGCTGGTTTACACCGGCGACACCAAGCGGGCGAAAGACTGTCCTGAAGACACGACCTTCTGCTTTTTTTTTAATGTTGGCCGAAAGAAGATGTTGTAAGTGAATTAATTGTTAATGACAAAATGGATGTATGTGAATGTTGCTGTGTCTTTCGGTGAATTTCGAAAAGTATGGTAAATCTGCACATGCCCATAAACGTCTTGATATGTAAAAAGCCTTTAAGAAGCCTAAGTGGGCTTATAAGTCAATATTTTGTGCAGTATTGACAGTTCTGAGGATTCCGGCCGGCTCTGTCGCTTGGTGAATGACACACCAAGTGCGCAGGCAAACTGTGAGATGCTACTGAAGACGGTAATGGGAAATTACTACCTCTGTCTTGTTGCCAAAAGCAGCATTGAATCCGGAGAAGAGCTTGTTTATGACTACGGGGACAGCAAGCATTCACTGTGGTGGCGAGGAAAAGTAATTTGTAATTTCTTTAATTCTTCAGAATCCACCATTTTCGCTTGATGTGAGAATCAATAAGCATAGTTCTCTAGTCAGAGATTTAAACACACCGGTTCATATGAATTCTGCATGAGTTAATTGAAAAAAAGTTTCAACAAAGAATTACTCAGGTTGATGATTAAATCCGTTATATTATACCCTTTTCTGTTTTATATAGACTAATTGGTATTAACAATAACTGTTATAAATTCTAGAAATCAATGCTAAAACAATTTTTTTGGTTGGTAGTTAAATCCGCTGTCATATTATCCTGCCAAAAATTTGATATATACATTTTTGTCACCAATCCTTCTTAATGTTTGATGTATAGAACCTAGAAAGAAATATTTCTACAGCTACAGTTACCGATGATGTCTCAGGTAATACTACCTGTGCTACAGAGTGTAATTTTCCGCCGGGAACCGGACGGATATAGTTTTCATTCTGTCCGTCTGTCCGTCCGTCCGTCTCTCCGTCTGTCCGTCTGTGCAATTTCAGTCTCACGCGCCTACAGCCCGCATTAGTGGGTGGATTGATTTAAGATTTTACCCAGGGCTGCTCCTAAGCATCCCACAGTGCAGTGACCAGGATTCGACCGGATCCGACTAAAATTGTCAAAATGACAAAACTTTAAAAATGGAAGAAATGAATTAGGAATGAGCATAACACATATCGGTCTCACGCGCCTACAGGCCGCATTAGTGGGTGGATTGATTTAAGATTTTACCCATGGCTGCTCCTAAGCATCCCGCAGTGCAGTGACCAGGATTCGATGGGATCGGAGCAAAATTGCCAAAATGGCAAAACTTTAAAAAATTGCAGAAACTGAATAAGGACTTTGCATAACACACATCAGTCTCACGCGCCTACAGCCCGCATTAGTGGGTGGATTGATTTAAGATTTTACCCAGGGCTGCTCCTAAGCATCCCGCAGTGTAGTGATGAGGATTCGACCGGATCCGACTAAAATTGTCAAAGTGACAAAACTTTAAAAAATGGAAGAAATGAATTAGGAATGAACATAACACATATCGGTATCACGCGCCTACAGGCCGCATTAGTGGGTAAATTGATTATCTTCACACCAAATCAACCATGTACCACTGGCTCTACAAACCTCTACTTCACTGACCACAACGCTGTATGGTGTTCTTTGGAACAGTTGTTCACAGGAACATCATAATCAGGTATACAATTTGCGCGAACCCGGCGGATTCATGCTTCTCGAGCATCTAGTTATTGCAGATTACAAGATGCTATTAACTGTTTTATGCTTCATCCAAATATTTGGTGGTAATTCTTTAAGACGAAACGGAACTAATCTGACAGCGTGCATGTGGTTAAACACAGCTCATAGCTTTTATTGCCTGACATACTGTCTGCTATAAAAATTATGTCTTCTTCAAATAAAAAAACTCAACAGTTTGTTTGAAGTTATCATTAACCCTCTTGCAATAAATTTACCCAAGAACAATCTATAATAATTAAATTTCCAGCAAGGCGGAGAAAAGTTTGCTACTTGAAATCACAAATGTGCATCTGAGAACAATCGATAGCAAAACTATGTTATTTTTCATTCTAGTGTATATATATATATAAAAGTAGTTCTTTTAGGATCAATAGAGACAGAAGAAGCAGAAGATTTGACCCACCTGACATTTTGTGGATTAAAAAAGGTATTTATTATGAATTTTTTGGTATACAGATTGTACTTTTCGATCACAACATTGAAATCTAGATCTTGTTTTTCATCTGACATGTATTTAAAATTTGTATTTTAAATAACGTATGTATGTTACAGAGAAACTGTATAATCAGGTACTTGTAATGCGTAAAACATTCAGCAAATACGCGAATTCCTTGAAGAGGCCAGGAAATAGTGTATTCTCCTAAATTATTGAATACATGTTTGTTCACTGCTGCATATTACTAGGTTTTAGATTATATTTAAATATTTTCAGCATTCTGTTTTGTACTTTTGTTTCTTTGCTGTCTATTTCTTTGCTTTGTAAGGCTCTTAGGACAAGTTATTATAAATTTATAAATAAATTAATGTCTCAAGGTTACACGTAATCCCTGAAAAACGGCCAAGAAATGAAATTCCATCAAGCTGTTTACAGAAACAGAACATGTGTTGTTCCATACGTGTTATTACTTTTGTGCATCATAGCATTTGTTAAAGTTTCAGATTCAAATAAGTTCTCGGTACTTTCTGTTTTGCATCCCGGACATGACGTTAAACTGCCTAGTATGGCTCCGTCCCTTTATTTTTAAAGGAGCCCCTTGACCCTACGGTAGGTCGGAGTCGATACTCCGACACCCTCGGGTACCAGTTTAATAAGTATACCTCAGTTCTTCTGATATCTCGCCTCCACCCCACCTTGCCTATAATATCAACCTTTCGACGTAACCTCTCATCTAATATACACTTAAATACCTAAACTATACAGTTCTCACCAATCAACTTCTAATTGCACCATAAAACATTTAACTACCGTTCGGACACAACATAAAGCCAAGGGGTTTGAGGATGTCAGTCAATCAAATCCCATCTTTCACCAATACATCTCATTTTAATTATTCAGCTAAAAACCGTTCTAAAATACTACTGGGTTCTTCACTATGCACTCCAGCCTTAACTTAATATTATTAGTCTCTGCCCATACAGAGTACCTCTTTTCAACGTTAGCTTGCAAATCGCATAAAAGCGCGGCAATCTGTTATGCGTTGTTCTATATGGTCTCAGAAGCTTGGGTCTCCTTCACTGGTAGTACTCGAGTCAGATATATTCACTTTGCCGTGGACTGCGTCCCTTAATGCCGGAGGATGGAACCTGGCCAATGAGACATTTTGTCTTCGAATATTAAATATCTGCTAAGAGACTTGCCTGTTAACACTTGTCTTTGGCTCCTCTCTTCGGCTAAGAAGGATGGTAATGAGGCCCGGCATGGTCATTAACGGCTGGTCATTAGGGTAAGCCAAAACCGCGGCCATTCGGGTCAATCGAACCATGCTGGCTCGAAAATAAACGCCGCATGTATGCCGGATGTAGAGTATACCGGGTAACCTAGCCCTTCGTGGGTGATCCGCACTCCCAATTTGGAGACAGAGTAAGTCTGAACGGACAGCCCTGGTAGAATATTTATTTAGCCCAATGGAGAAAAATGCAAAACAGACACCGACATGACACGAACACCGATAAAACGGCAGCATATCGAGACTGAGTCGCCCCCACCCCCGCGCCTTTCCCCGAGTATATTATGATTTCATCTCGGAACGGACACCTTAAGCTCTGTTGTCGTTAAACCAACCAATCAATCAACCTTCTGGTTGGCATCTTACTTGTTCTAGAATTCAGTCTTGAAAATGTCACATTATACAGTCATTAAATTTTACGCTTAAAGGCATAATTTACCTTCTGACATTTGTCTTTCAACAGCAACTATTCAGATGGAGACTTGACCACATGTTAACACAATCTTTAGTGTTTGGTAACGAATTGCAGAGGATGTAAATATTTTATTTGCAGTTCGGGCATTTGGTCAGTTTACATATGTACCCAGGCGATTTATGGATTATTGCGTTAATAACTGTACAAAACCTATTCACAGATAGTTGAATTACGCTTTGACATTAAATAATTAATACAGTTAAATATGTACTAGGGTGAATGGTGGGTTAATCTGTGAATAAGTTGCAAAATCTATTCACAGTTCGTTGAATTGCATATCAGTCACAGACAGCATATTTCATTATAAATAGCATTTTCTCAATTACACCTTATTCGCCTTCATAAATACTCGTGCATGTGATAGATATTCCATAAGAAATCTTGAAGGGATTATATTTATTTCGATAAATAAGTTAAGACGAAGTCTCAAGAAAAAACTGTAATTTGAACTATCTTCTCTTCCGTTTTGTTTCTGATCAACATCATTACTTGGTTAAGTTATAATTTAATCGTAAAATAGATTGAAACTTTTTTCATGGCAGTTCTTAAAGGAATACGTGAAATTAGACACCTTTTATTTTGGGGATTACGTGTGACCTCATTTAATATTTATTAAAATTTTTATCTGGTGCTACACACTTAATTTTAAGATACTGATTCGCTAGCTACTTTTAAGACTTTTAAATTTTATTCAAAATAACACTTTTTAAAACTAAATAAGCCTGTATTCAAGCTCATCTCCATGTTTATTCTCTCCAGGTTCACATATTGTAATAGGCGTTTTTGCTTGCTGTTTATTGCAGATCTCCAAAACGCCTTCCCTCGAAGAACGTGACCAGACTAATGAAGACCACTCGGCTGCTACATGTACGATAAACTGCTTTAGCGATAACTTCATTGATTTTCTGTGTGAGAATGAAGAGTAATTGGTTTATTACTGAAGCAAAATATCTCTATTATAGCTTGATATTGTTGAAGTATGTTTAAGAGATTTCATCTGCTGACTCTTTCTTTTAGGCATAGAACACCTCACTCCCGACGAAATTAAAAAATTAGTGTTCAAGGAGAAAGAGCATCTGACGAGAGTTTTCAATGGGAAGGTACTGAAAATTAGTTACTAGACACTTTACCTATTTGAAATTTTTGCATCAGATATCACTACATAAATCTGATTCGCAATTGGGGGAGGTGTAAGAGGGCTGAGATGTGATCTCTTGATATTCTTCCTTTAACTTTACTGAAAATCTCACCCTGTCGCCCAACCGCAAAAATTTAAACTTTTTGTCACTCGCCTTCGGAGCGAATTTACGTCAAGTCAATATAACTTTTACATAATATCGTTTCGAATCCAAACAAATATGATTTGAAATCCCTCCTGCTCCATTCAACATGTTCACCTAGTATTTACTTGAACATCAAAAACAAAAGAACTAATCGATTGCAGAAATGCAAGATTACTGCATGACATATAAAAAAATGATCGATAGCAGAAATACAAGGCTATTGAGTCAGACATAGCAAAATATTTGATCATTAGTTAACTTAAAAATGAACACACGAAGAAAATTTTTAATCGCTATCAAGCTTATTCAAGCACACCGTTCATTGCATGAAGAAGCAAGATTTTTGTAAGTTTAAAGTGTTGTTTTGCATGCAACTAATCACACTTGTTTCAGACGCACATTATACCAGGGGTAGGCCCCAAGTGCATTTAATATGGCATCCTCCACACGCACTGAAATGGACCAAGGACAATTTTGAACGTACACACCTTGCGGGCGGTTCGATAACAAGGCTGTATGCATCAATTTTGTCTGACAGATGTGCACGTGTTTTTGTCCGGATCCTAGAAATAATGATATGCAACGGACCCCTCGAATTACTTCACGAACAAAAAAGCGCACCCCCTTTGGGGAGTGAAGAAAACTCAAAATAACAAATAATTATATCCCACTAAACGTTTCAGTCGTTACAATATTTTTAATGCTATAGCCTATACATGAAAGCGCTTTCAAAAAGTAGGGAAAAAGTTTTCCAAATCATTTACAGTCAAGTGTTGTTAAAAGTTGCTTTTGTGTACTCAAATAAAAATGTTCATTAATTTGATTGGAGAAAATTTTCATAAAAACATAGAAAAGATTCCTTATATTGACCAAATAGCAACATTTGTTTATTTTGCAACTGAGGTAAAGCATTTTGTTGAAAACTGAAAAAAATTTTTGTTAAAGTTATATATATTAATAAAATGGCATTTGTTCATTTTCTGTGAGCATGAAAATAGCTGTAGAAAAATGATTGTTACCATAAAAAGAACGTTATGATCCCGACTTGATACACATATTGCTTAATGTTTACATATAGAAAACAAATAACTTTCATTTCTGAGGATAATATCATCCTTTGTTGATGCATAAAGGTTAATTAAAAAAGAAAAAAAGAAAGTTTTACTGAGAAGAGTGAAAATACAGACTAAAACGCAGGCAAAATTGTAAACCGTGGCTTATATAGAGTAATAGATTCACATCTCAGATTGTAAGTAACATATGACACTGAGGTCCTTATAGCAGGATTTGCTATATATATACTATGGAATGAAATGACAGTGTTCCCTATTACAAGTACACCCAAATTGCCATTTTTCAAAAAAAAGGCAAATAGCTTAACTGAAATATTTCTATTTCTAATTATCTACACAAAGTTTATTATACTTAAATGACACGTAGCTTGGCTCCTATCTACTTTGCAACCACATCAAAGAAAAAGTCTGTAATATAACGTTTTTGCAGGGTTTGTAAATGTATTAGAAAAACGTTGTGACCATTAAGTCAAATAAACATTTTATGTAAGGAAAAAAGGGTTTAAATCTATATTTTTGAAAAGTTACGCAAAAGTTATTTGTCGCTATTTTTTTCACTTTTAAAACTATTTTTTTATTCCGTTTCCATTATTACTGCCACCGTTATGTCCATTGTCATCTGTCAACTCGCCACGCCTGAAAAGTGCTTGCTGTGATGTTTGGTTTTTTAAATGAAATTCTAAATTTTTCGCTTTCGAACCCAGTTACAAATCCCATCTACGCCTTATAGCCTTCGAGGATTGGTTAGTGACAATATAACGAGTTTGCACCTGAAATCTGTAATATGCCGCATGTATAACCCCACTTTTACCATGCTGAAATTTTTTTTTTGCTCATATATTTCAAAACCTTTTTAGTAAATTAATATTTAATTAGTAAGTAACTTGACTTGGTAAAGTCTCAGCATAACGTGTGAAAACCCAATTGGGAAAAATATATTTAGCCCTCAAATAAACGTTTTGCAAGGATATAAAAAGTAAACTTACTTAAAACATCCAAAAATTTGATTTTCGGTAAAACAGATATCCGTTGATAAAATATGATCCGAACATTTAAAAGTTGAGTGAAAAATTTGTAAAATGTTCATGCTGCAAAAAGGTTATGCCGGGACGCAGAAAATCTAATTGAAAAGCGTTGGAAGTTGTCATTTCATTTTATTCGTCCAAACAACTAAAACACAATACATGCGATACACAACCGCACAACACATAGCCACACAAACTATGCAGAGCTCAACACACTAAGAGATTGTGACGCAGTACGCGACATCACAACACAGAGTGCACCATACAAAACAGTATTACAGATCAACACAGCATAATGCGATACATAACACAATACCACAAAAGACAGGTGCAGCATAGCTTAACATCAACTATGCAACACACTACACAACACAAAACCACATATCTACATCACAATAAAGTTCAGGGCAATTTCACAACACAAAAAATCTATGTTTTGCGGGATATGTTAAAATTAAATGTAATATCGTAAATGCCTATGTGGTATTTACCTTTTAATCCACGGTGTCTTAAACACTATTTTTCCATATTAGAAACTGTTTTAATAGATATCGAATGATGTGTGGCATGATTACGCTCTCTGGGGAACTGAATATTTTATGGTATTCAGTCTAAACGTGTACAGTAAATCCTTTAAATTAACAATAGCAAAGGGTACAAACAGCTTCCTTGCCATTTATAAATCCTTTAGCATTTCTGCTTATTGAAATATATCATGCCATATAGAATTCGATATGTTTCGTTTTGTTTTAACTCCAAAGCGATTAGCATGATGCATACATCAGTATAATTGATAAGTTAAAGTTGATACTCATTATGTATGGCAATTTCATCAGAAACTTTAACCAGATAAACATTTATTATTTTTAGTTGCTACAATTGATAGTAAAGTTAAACAAAATGATTTTTCAGCTTCAAAGCGATTATCATGATGCATACATGAACGGTGGATGGGACAGAAGTAAACATTAGTATTTGCGATGGCTAAGTATTATGATAAGCGCCTTGTAAATGTTAAAATACCCTTGCAAAGTTTTACATTCATATGTTTTACAATAAATACATAGCCTTGCAAAATCAGATTTACTTGTCACTCTGTTTATGATTTTTGCTATGGACAAGACTAATCTTTCAACGATCCTAAGCCAAGAGGATAGAGAACATTTGCAATGCTTAAGTATTGAAGTTATTAAGTTTTGACATGAAAACATTGTTGCAAAGAATCAATGTATATTTTAAGTCGAGATATAAGCCCATCCGACTTTCGTCAGAATACAATGTGTAATCTTAAACTGTGTGTTTCTTTGCAATTTATAGAAAATTGATAAAATAAGCAATAATGACAAAAATTGCCGTTATAACGTTCTTTGTAGTTTTCAGCCTTACTATTTTCAACCAATATTTACATTTTTGCTAATTCTAGATAATTACAAAATCTGTGTTTGAAAATTCGAGTGGCGCGAGTATTTGCTAAACCGGTATAAAACATACCGACAGACCTCAGCAATATCAAACATGACACTCTTATTTTATGCAAATAACGCATTTAATTATCAAAATTTAAAAAAAAAATATAGCATGTCGATCTAGTCTGACTTTTGACTCGTTTTTGTGGGATAAATTACAATATTATATATTAAACATTGTTCCAGGAAGTCTGTCATGGAATTCTTTAGGAAAGAATCTGACAGACAACCAGACAGAGGCAGTTTTAGGAGCAGTAGTTGAAATATTTTGTCAAAATACAAATATGGTTAGTATTTACTTAAATCAAAAGGCAAGTTTCTGAATTTTACAAATTTTCTATAAATAACTCACAACAAATAAAGCATCGCAGTATTACAAAAAATAAGAACAAATTTAAATTTATTTTCTTGTTTTTAATCTTTCAGTTTTACAATTACGTAACCCGGGTACTGTTCCTGGAGGCAATTATCAAGGTACAAATGGTGGTTGGGAACTGTAGCCGCAGGAACAGCATTGCATACCTGACTATGAGCAGTAAGATTTCTTAAACCATTAACACATATAACAAATATACACAATATTTATTTTTACTACATAAAAACCTAGAATTTACTTTATATGTATTGTGTTTGTAATACTAAACAAAATTTATTCATGCTGTTATATATACATTAACTGCAATAACATTTTGTTACCTAGGGAACACACGATGGTTTAATCAAACACCACCAGTGCCTCAGAAGGTGCGTTTACAAAATGTACGCATTGTTGATTATGTATTTTTTATGTTATCATTATTATTTTATATCATTTGGTTTCATTTTCTGTTTTACTACACAAACACTTGATTGTGGTCAATGATTACATAGGGCATAAAATGGTGTCAAAATGCCAAATTTTGCTATATGTTTTTAGAAGTTATTTCCAACAAAGATATTACTGGTCAAAAATATTACACTTTAGTTGAATATCTCTATTTTTAGGAAATAACCCAGATCTCAAAGGAACAGAGCCAGAGGTATTTTGAATCTTTTTTATTTTAGTGGATTTTCTAGGCGAAGTAATGTCGCTTCTCGGGATTAAATAATCTTATAAGAAGAGATGCATTTAAATATTTGTAAGAACCTCTGTGCATTGGTGTTATTTATTTGCTAAATTATCTCACACACTTTATATTTATTGTTTCATTTGCAGAAAAGTAAAGTGCCAAAAATGTAACTACGTGACGACAAGAAACTTTCTAGCACAGCATATGAACATCAAACATGCCGGAAAAACAGCTATAGGTATTACACTGCAGTTTTTAGATACCTGAGTGTGTAATATAAAGGATCTTAGAATAGAAGAAACTAAATTGTTCCTCGGATTCATACAACTGCCACATTGTTTAATAATTAAAAGACAATAACAATTATTTGTTAATCTCGAATTTTATTCTTTTCTTTCTAGGTTACGAGTCGAAGCTTTATAACCACAGAAAGCGGAATGAAATGGTATGTTATACATAAATCTGTTAATTACATAATGATAACCAAATAATCGAACCGCAGCGATTGCAACCGTTATTCAATTTTATTTTGAAAGCGCATGTTGACATAATTCCGAGACTATTTGTTTTTGTCATAGGAAGATGAGTATTCTGAGTAAGTCAATAGATAAGTTTTCACCGAATGCTCTAAAGTACAGCTAAGTGTTTTACCTTCTGGAATAAAATACCTATGTGGTTTCGTTTGATTTCCGTTTTAGTTTTAGCTACTGTTTTAAGTATATCATTCATTGATTTATCAATCAACATGATTATATTTTAAAACACCATCGTTTTCATACTATTTCTTACCATATTCACTGTGTGATGAGAAATTGTTAAAGTAATCCAAAAATAACAATTAAAGTGTATTTTACAAAATAACAGCCATAGATGGAAAAGAAACCTTTAAACCTTACAATGGTCAGAGTTATTCACTTTAACTTTTATTGAAATATTTTGTTTGTTTGCTTGTAATAGAAACCGTTCGGAGAATTGTTTTGAGACTTATAGCGTTGACTATTTTTCTTGGTCTGTTAGCGAATACAATCCAGCGGACTCGGAGAACACCAGCTCATGTAGTGAGAGCGAAGATGGATTTTACAATCCTCCTTTAATAGGTTTGATATTATGAGATTTTGTCTTAGTTAAATTATTTCGATTTGACCACATAAAAACAGAGCGACTTTAATCACGTTGTTTTAATTAATAAAGGAAAACGCTATTTTGTCCGGTACAAATGGTCGAAATTGATCGTTCATATAATTATTTTGCCTATGCTACTTTACAGCACATACAATGATCTTGTAAGAGTTTTATTAAACCCTTTCTGTCGAAGGAAGACTATGGAACGTAATATTAACATTATTTTTTTTATATTTGGTAACTTAAAGTCAGATACCGATTAAAAATAGTGTGTTATTTGAATAACAATGAGGGATCTCAATTAAACTTCGTTGTGTGTCTTAAGAAATGTAGATCTCCGTGTTGTTACAATGCACAATGTATTTTATTCGTCATAAAAACTACTGAAGTAACTCCTCAAAAAAGATTTCGTACAGAGATTTGCGCTGTAAGCGTTACGTAAAATGAGAGCGTGTTGTTTGTTCATTTTGATTGATTCAGATTTGACCACAACGTGCCTGACAATATATGACATTTTAACCATTTAGTATAGAAGCAATAAATCGTTCTTTTTATTCGTTTAACTGTAACCTTGATAACATAAGAAGATTTTTTGCAGGCATCGCCGTGAATGATAGAGAAATGAAGGTATGAACATAACAGAATCGTCATAATGTTGGGACTAATTTATTAACAATTCAGTGCTTCATCGACCTGGCGAGTATTTCACGAAAAAGGGAGTTCAAATAAGTATATTAAATGTAATAAATTATACACTTATTACGCGTGACGAGCATTTTATATTTTTTTAAATAAAAAATGCTTAGTCTAGTTTACTTTCTTTTATTTAAGAATAAGCGCAAAGCGATTAGTACGCCTCAAGTGGAAGCTGTTAATGGCGGAGCTATAGAGGTATAAACTTGAATATATTGTCATAATGCAGGAACTGATTCCGCATCGATTTTGCGATTCATTGACTGGATGTATATATTATAACAAAGGAGTTAAGTAGGTATCCATTTGTGTACCATAAACGTAATAACATAGACATTTAACGAGCATCTTGGATATTTTAAATGACAGTAATTGACCTTGTGTGACATTTTTTTTAGATTCGGCGCAAAACCGATAAAAGGTGTCCAGAAGGTTCTGCTCAAAGTAAGACATCACGCAAAATTATTTAATTTAAATTGTCTTTGTTTTGGATAGTGATACTGATTGTGCCGTGAAGTCATTTAAAACATTTAAAACGCCAGAAACAAACTTGAGAGTACAGAGCTATGCTATGTTAAGAATATTCTCGGTCTTATTTGAAGTTAGACACCGATTGAAAGCTAAATCGGAACACCTTTCTAAAACAATATAGCTTATTAAGGATCTCAGTTGTGTGTCTTGGGAAGATTATCTTTCTTCTAAACTAAATTGCAATGGGCGATAATTTTTACTTTCGATATCTTAAACTAGTTTCGGACATAAATCTTTGCTAAGTAACTCCGTCGCAAAAGCTAGGTGCATATAGTTTGTGGATTTTAATTGAGTTAAAGATGAAGTGACTTACAGTAATCTTAGCTTTAAACAATTCGACATTACAACAATAGGTCATTACATTTTTAAGTTAAACAAGGGCAATTGATAGCGCTATGATATAGTCTTCAAATTTTGCAGGTGCTGCCTTTGATGATGGAGCTATAAAGGTATGAGCATAAAAGAATTGTTATAGGCACTTACTCATTAATGGCTTAAAGCCTCATAGAAAAGGCGACTATTTGTTCAAAAAGGGAGTAAATACAGATATATTTTGTTAGGCAAAACGTAAGAAAATGTATACTTACTGCTGCAGCATGTATTTTAAATTAAATTTAAAACTAAATTTGAAATTAAACATTTTAAATTTAAACGGTTTTGTATGTTTTAACATTCATTTGTTCCAGATGCCACTCAAAATGGTTAAAAAGTGTCCTGTTGGATCTGATCAACGTACGGAATCGTATACAATCATTTTATTATTTTAGCGTTTTTGTCATGTCTCTCTTTATGCCAGGGCCTGTTGCTTGGTAAAAGCATTTTAAATTGGACACCTGAATGAAAGCATTTAAAAGATAAAAGTTGTGATAATATCCAACGAAGCTCTTTTGCTTTCTCTTTCTGTTTTACAGAACGATTTAATCTTGAGGGCTACTGAAGTAGTGTTATTATAACATGACTATATCCTTAAGATCATTACATTTGACCTGATGTAAAGTGATCAGACTATAAAGTTATTGCTAATGAAAGCATTAGCAGAAAGACCACCAGAGCTTTTTCTTGTGAGTTACTGAAACACGCATTAAAAAAACTATAATATTATCGTCAAAAGCCATGAATTATTATCAAACAGAAGTACCCTGTTATGTATCTAGTGAAACGAAGCCAACTGTGCCCAAATTGTAACGAATTACGTACGAACGTTAAAAGACACATGAAGGCATGCAAGGGCATGAAAGCACCGCGACGACCAATTAAAACCTGTTTGCGCTGTGGTATAAAGACTGAAAGATTGGACTTACACCTGCGTAGGGTGAGTTTAATGTAATGTTCCTAAGTCATATTTAAAACGAGAACACTTTTCAAGTGTATTTGATTTATTTGAGCACTTATTTATTAAGCTGATTATTAAAAAATGCTGCTGCAATAATGTAAGGAAACCCTTAGATTTTTGGGTTGTTTCTTTATTTGGTTATGTACAGTAAGACAGAGATTAGAATTTACTTTTTGCCTAAATTTATGTTATCTTCCAAGTAACCATTTTAATGTATTTTCCAAGCAACATAGAGAGTCAGACTTAAGGCGTCTTCGGAAAGAGCTGAAAAGAGAGCGGCGAGAGCGCCTGCAGCTGCCAGATGCTTCCGAAGAAGAACCGGAAGTGAGAGAAGTAAGCATCATCAAAGAACGGTTGCCAGACATAAACACGGAACAGTTCGTTCGATATAACCTGGTAGCCAACAAACAAAAAGACTACAGTGAACGCTGCTTAAAACAAGCATCAAAAATTTTGCAGCAAGCTCAGGTTTGTATGAAAGTATACATTATGATGTAGATTATACATTTAGCAACAAAATTTGCATTGCTGAAATACAAAGCGATATAACAAAAAAGCTAAGCGTGCTGTAATGGCAACCAGTAAATCTGTTGACTTTGTTGTGAAATCGTTCTCTGCTAGCTTGTTTGACACTTTTTGACAGATTAAAAGACAAATGTCGAATAATCTCTGTAGGTGGAAACCTAATAAATCTTTTATTTGAAAAATTTGAGTGACTTGTAAAAGTTTTGTAAGTGAAAAAGTACATTTTGTCTTCATTGCACATTTCAACCTATTTCCTTTAGACATATCTTTTGTATCCGCTTTATTAATCAGTTGAATGTCAGCGTAGAAATACAGGAGCGACGGGGGCCACAAAGTAGCGATGTGGTACTCAAGTACACAAACCATTCTTTCTGTTACAGTAGCTCTCAAATAAATATTTATATATGTATTAATTTATTATGGAAACATTTGGTGATCGAAAGTGATAGTAAAGTGAGAGGCAACGCTTCACAGTAAATGTGTGAAAAAAGGGAATAAACAAACGAAAAAAAATTATGGTAAATTCAACACAATTAATTATTACGTATTTACTTAGTTGTTATTACAGCTCGTAGGTATCGCTGCCTTAGACACCGCTGAGGGGAAGGAAGCTGTCGAAAATTTGTTCTACATGGAGCAAAAAGAGAATGGCCCGCTTCAACCATCTTCCATTAGAGCATATTTGTTTGGTCTAAAAAATGTAGTCTCGTACTACGCAGCTGCAGTTGATAATAGTTTCAACTTGAAGCTGTTAGATGTTTTTCTTTCACGGTGGGTTCGAGGACTGAACCAGAAAATCGATCAAGGAATCCATAGAAGAAAAGAACAGCTTGAAGGTTTCACTTTAATGTGTTTCAATATAATGATAGAAGTATCTCAGGAACACGGTGATAAGGGTTTATGTAGTGTGAGGAAAACAATGTAGTCAACGTTATTTACGTGTTGCAAACAGTAAAGACTGTTGGCACTGCAGAGGCCTTCCTTATATAATAAACCGTTTTGTAGACTATCCTCATCCTTGTATGTTTCTTTATGCATATTGATTTGTATTGCTGCAGGTGACATAGAAAACCTTGATCTTTCGTTTGAACAAGATTTAAGTCAAACACCTCTTGGACTCAAAGCTGCCGAAGTACTTGATATTGGGCTCTTTTCAGTTGAAGGTCATTCAGCGGCAAGGGGTAATAACTTTTTCCCACTGATTACTTTTAAAAGACGATTGGAGTTGCTGTTGCAAACTTTGTAAAGGCCCTCTTTTAAAATATCAAATAAATCCCCTAATGTAATGACACTTTTTACATTTTAGATTACCTCATGGTGGAAATCCTCTTGGCGAATGCCAACAGGACAGGCGCTCTGGCGAATCTTTCCCAAGAAGAAGTCAGAAATGCTAAAGAACAAGATGACAGCTTTGTTATTAATGTATAATTACTTGGATATGTAAAAGTTGCAAAAGTGAAAACTCTTTTGAAATTACTTATGTGTTAAAATTTGCAGCATAATAATTATATTAAGTTAGACCAAGACAAAAAGAGATCAGTTCGAGGTATAATCATTTGCGAACTTAAGAAAAATTACTTCACATTAAATGACTTAATTTAAAACAATTTAAAGAAACGTGAAGTGGACGCTTTAAATTTAAATGAAAGTAACGTAATGTTAGTCCAATTATATGCTTTGTGACGATGATTTCTCTTTCTGACATTTATTTTAGGTTCACAACCACAAGACTCAATCTACTCATGGGCCCCTGTTATTGACA
Source organism: Protula sp. h YS-2021 (assembly GCA_949752745.1). Classification (NCBI taxonomy): domain Eukaryota; kingdom Metazoa; phylum Annelida; class Polychaeta; order Sabellida; family Serpulidae; genus Protula; species Protula sp. h YS-2021. The sequence continues at coordinate 65,580,903 of OX457030.1, forward strand.
ATCAGCCGCAGAATCCTTGGGATGATGAAGTGTTACGATGCAATGGTGGAGAGCGTAAGAGAGGTTTCATGTGGCTCGTTTTTCGTAACTGGTCATGGAACTTCAATGACGTCGTCATATGTGTCATCCGTGGTGAGCCGCCGGTTCGATGAGTTTGGGAAAGGGCGCATCAATCCGAATTTTTTACGCTCTTACACCACCTCCATGGTAAAATATTGTTCTTGTTGTAAGCGGTTCTCGTATCTCAATGCAAGGGCCGTCGTATTTACTCACTTTGATATATTTTTAAACGGATGTACGGTAAACAACGTGTCGTTTTAGCTTTAGTGTGGCATAGAATAATACATAGCGGGAAGTCTCAAATTCATAATGCATAGGTGTGAGCTTTAGTACAGGATAGGATAAGTTATAACTGGAAGTATCAAGTTCAATTCTTTTTACTAACTCATCTCTTACAGCTCATCTCAGATGTTAAATGGTCAAGTATATTAATGTGAACACTTGATAGACCGTTTACGTGTACCCATGAAGAGCTTTACATCATGTCAATGTATTATAATTATTTCAATGCATATTATGATCTATATTGTAAATATTATAGGTTGATCGGGAACTGGAGAATAATCCTCGTCTGCGCCGTCATGTGGGAAACCACATGGCACACTCAGAGGAAGTTCAGCGACGGCATTATAACAAACATAAAGCGTATGGGCGGGCAGTGAGCTCTTCAAATATTATTCGAAAGCTGATCACTGGACAAAAAGTTGGAGAGAGCGATGTGCGTCCATTCGGTAGGTTTGCGATGTCTTGTGTGTGATTAAAAAGGTAGATTCATTTTAATGAGACGCATTTTCCTTTACTAATATTTTAGTAAATTTTGTACATAATCAACAGTACTTATTCTATTTTGGTACATACAGATGAATGAGAAAAATGAAGGTAAATAAAGATAAATGAGAAAATCGTCCAATAACTTCTGCTTTCAGATGAACCAGAAGAGCTCATAACCGATGGCCTTCCAGAGGTAGTGAAAGGGTTTTTGAAAGCTGTTACCCCTTTCAAAACTATTACAATAGACCCAAGATCTCCATACTTTACAAATAAAATTATTTTATATGCTGTTGTTCATACTCGTTGAAATACATTTATATTTTAAACATTTCTTAGTATGTTTCGTAATTGTTGTTAGTTGGCTGGTGGTGTTCAGCCCTCGACAAGTGCTGCCATGGACAACTTCTTCAGTAGCGACACTTACCAAGTAATTTCTTACCATAGTTCTCTGTATGGCTACACAGAAACCTTGGTTTTGATAGATTTTTACCCATCGTTTTGTCCTATGATTTCTTAATAAACGCAAATGTACATAATAAACTTTTACATAATCTACATGTTAAATTGCGCATACTATTTGAAATGAATGCAAAATTAAGATAATAAAAATGAAAAAGGTGATTCATTTGAAGTGATTTGAATATACTTTGCATACCATAAAGGTGAGTGACGTCGATCCTGAGCAGACAAGAAGCACAAATGAACGCAGGTGGGAAAATGTAAGTAATACCATATAATGTCTGGGGACTTGAAGCTAAAGAAAAATCTATAAGAATTTGGAAGGAAGAAACTTAAGTAATTTTTTCGAATGTTGAAGAACTTAACTAATGATACTATTAACCGGTAACTGCAAGGAATGATTTGTGGATTTGACTTTATTTTTTCTTGAATTTCTAAGAAATCTTTCACGAAATGTTGATGATCGTTTAGCACAGTCAATCTTGTATTATTCTGATACCGCTCTAATGTATTAAAAGGAATTTTTTTGTGTCTCTTCTATTTTCTTCCTCGTCTAGCATGACAATTTTCTTTTGACATGCAAGCAAGCGTTTAGAATAAATTTATACAGTTGGTTTCGTAATTGTTGTTAGTTGGATAGTGGCGTTCAGCCTGCCACAAGTGCTGCCATGAGTAACTTCTTCAAAAACGACACTTGCCAAGTAATTTCTTACCATAGTGCTCTATATGGCTAAACAGTAACTTTGGTTGTGAAAGATTTTAACTCATCGTTTAATCAATCGATTTCCTTAATAAACGCAAGCATACACAATAAACTTTTACATAATCTACATGTAAAATTTCGTATAATATTTGAAATGGATGCAAAATTTCAGTAATGAAAATAAAAAAGCAATTCATTTGAAATGATTTGAATATACTTTGTATACCATAAAGGTGAGCGACAGTGAAAGTGATCCTGAGCAGACAAAAAGCACAAATAAACAAAACTGGGAAAACGTAAGTAATCCCATATAGTGTCTGCTTGGGGACTGGAAGTTTAGAAAAATCTATAGGACAGCAGCTTCAGTAGTTTTTTCTAGTGTTAAAAAATTAAATAATGATACTATTAACCGGTAACTGCAAAGAATGATTTGAGGATTTAACATTGTTTTTTTTTTCTGAAATTTCCAAATAATCTATCACGAAATGTTCAGCTTCTTTTCGCACAGTTAGTCTTGTATTATTCTGATGTGGCTCAAAACTTTTAAAAGAAATTTTTGTCTCTAAACTTTTCAGCGTCTAGTGTGACACTTTTCATTTGATATGCAATCGAGCGTCTGAAATACACCATTGTCTAAAAATACTAAAAAAATGACTTTAATACATTGTTAATAAACAATTTTTCCATATTATTAGGTGAGTGACAGTGTTTCTGAGCACATAAAAAGAACATTCGACAGAAAATGCGAAAAAGTAAGTTGTCAAATTAAATTAATTTAAGAAAACTAACACGAAAATTTGAAGTAAACAATCACATGAGTAGTTCAAGTTTTAGAAAGAGCTTGCTACATAAGTTGTGCTGCCACATGTATTAACGAAGATAGACAACAAATGTAATTACATGACATGTATTGTTAAAATAAACGCTATAAAGCAAAATTTAACGTTGTTGGACGGTCTAATTTCTTTTGCAAATTAAGACATGTATGTCATGGCAACACGATTTCAGTTTGTTAATGTTTACCTACAATCGTCTGAAAACAAGTTAAAATGGAGAGTTTTAATACTTTGCTTATGATTGGAAGAAACAATGATCTTTTCCAAACTGTTTAACTCCGCACCCATTGCAACATGACTCCCGTATTACTGGATAAAATCAGTTGTCAAAGACATGCCGATAGTAAATTTTGATGTCGGGTGTAGAAAATGAAGTAGGGCATTAGGTCGAGTTCTATGGGAAGCGGTTGTCTGTAGGACGCACACCTAATCAGAAGATAAACTTTTTAAAATTCATGCAGAAAAGTAATGGAATCCGCCTAGGCTTAGCTGAGTTAAATATATAATTTAATAGTTGTGGAATTATAAATATTTCAATTTTCTTTGCTGACGCGATTTTAACTGTGCTTCTCTTGATTTATTTGCTAACAATTTGATTGCAGACTGAACCAAAGAGCAACAGCATGGTCAGGAAAGCCAAAAAATACGTTTTGAAGGAAAGGCATGGCGCGCAGTGTTCCCTTTGTTCAAAACATTATACCGCATACTCAAATTGTCTGAACCATATCAAATACGTGCATTTCAAAACATCAACTTTTGAATGTCCAAAGTGTAACAAGAAATTTAATGTAAAATGTAATATGAAAAACCACTATGAAAAATGTGGTTAAGCTGCTCTGCTGAGAGTGAAAGGATGCAGTGAGGGTGTCGACACGACCTTTGTTGCGAACTGGTACAGCGCCCATAAACTTTAAAAAATAGCCATAAAAATAAATCAATTGATTTATAGTGTTCAAGAAAAATCGATAAACAACTGTTGCATTTTGTTCACTTATATATGTGAAATATTCTATCACTTTTGTCAAACTGAGCAAATCTTTTAAAAGGTTTTACAGTGCTTAAAGTTTGATAGAAATTGGGCTTGCGCTTTAATCTGATACAGCGTTCAAAAACTTTAAAAATAGCCATAAAAAGAGATCTATTGACTTAAGTGTTCAAGAAAAATTCCTGCACAATTGTGTATTGTGTTCACTTACAAATCTTAAACATTCGGTCACTTTTGTATAATTAAACAAAACTTTAGCTAGCAGTACTATTATATGGAATTGGCAGGGAGAGATGATCATCAGATCGTTAGTTTAAATTCTGCCTGCAGTACGTAGCTAAATTTAACTCAATTTAAGGATACCTTGGCCAATTCAATCTTCAAAACATTAAATGGCTGTGCAAAGTTTTATACATTCTTTCAAAGCTGTCATATATATATATATAAGACAGCTATATATATATATATATATATATATATATATATATATATATATATATATATATATATATATATATATATATATATATATATATAGTTACAGCTTCTCCCTCTTTATTTAATGAAAGGTTTGACAAACCGCCGGAATGTTTGAAAGATAAAGTTAGTCCTCTAGTCTGCAGTGTATAAATGCCTGCATAAAATTGTATGAACTGATAAAAGTTGTTTGTGTCAACATGCTTTTCTCACCAGCTTCCGTCTTTGTTGTCTTTTTCACATTTTTATTTTCCCCCTACTTTTGAAGAAGAGTCCACTCTGTTTCTAATATTAAAGAGCTGCAAATTTGATTTTTTGCTTAAATCTTTTCTGTGCAGCCACAATTTATTTTCCACGCTATCGACAATTGTCAATCTTAGCTGAAATACAATACCTAAACCATATATTACTACATCCTTAATACCGAAACACATCTCAAAAATAGAACTCACGATTGTAACGTCTCTGTCCAAAAACTGCTTGCGTGCTGACTGGTATCGTACTGTCATTCAAATTGGCTGGAACTCCGCCGGAATGACTCTAGACATGTGGACGTAATGAAAAAATGCAAGGTGACTGACGGTTTAGTTGTTAGACTGATAATTATTGGCAAAAACCTAAGCAGATTATTTATTAATATGTCCTTTAGCGTTCCTAGTTAGACCAGTGCAGGTAAATTAGACTTATTCTTTTAGCTCGGCTGCACAAAGGTTATTGTTGCTGTGAAGTTAACATTCATGGCTATATCCTCATTAATCTAAGTATGTTTCTGTTTTTTCTTAGGGGCAGAATTGGTAGTGTTCAAATTATGGTGCAAAATTTAGTCTAAGAATTACGAAGCTTACGTTTCGCCTTAAAATTGCGATAATAATTTGTGGCGTGCCATGTTATGATAATGATCTGGTAATCAGCTTTCTAGGTTTTTATTTCAAGGTGTGATTATCAGTTCTATATTGCATCAGTTTTTGAGAAGTTTTCTTTCATCAAATATTTCACGATGTTCAAACAGGTGTGTCGCTCAGTTTGCAATAGATTCGAATTAAATTGTTCCTATAAGAATATGTCGTCTAGTTAGGAGTTTCTTCAAAGTGCTGTAGCCTGAAAATGTGACGTATAAAATTATTTAAAAGGCATTAACCTCATCTTTCAGCATTATCAAGCATTTTAACTTCTCAATATTAACACGTTCTCTTTTTCTATTCGTAGCATATTGCATGATTTTGTTAATTTATACTTTTATTCGTTCATAGGTCAAGAAATCACGACTATAATGGAAAGATATTAAATATATTTTTCCGTCTATATAGACTGTCTAAAAACTTACCTTTAGCTCAGGACTTGAGAAAAGCTTTCTTTGCACAACACTAAATAGTGATATTAAAGACACCTATATCGATAAAATTTTTACTGGCAAATCAGTAAGAAGTATTAACCACTTTGTTTAAAGAAAGGCTTGACATAGCTTTTTGTGTAAATTTAGATGTTAAGCTTCTTAAGGATGAATGTATTTTAATGATATAAATGCTATGAACTGCATGCAGTACCATCTCATTTTCAACATCCTAATTATGCTGTGTTATATATCCATTAGAAATCACTTTTTTTGTGTTTGGTAGACTTTGACAAAATTACTTCTAAAAAAATATACAAAGAAAATAGAGCAAAAATGTGTATTCGATTACTAAAAATATTCTATTACTATTTCAAATCGTTGAAAGTAGTTGGAAGTACCTATATTGCTTATTTTTGCAATAGCGCGTGCTTTGCCTCTCATGGTTACATCAAATATTAACTAGATATATATTTTGTCAAATGAGTAAAAAGTATTGACATGTCTGAGTTTTGAAAAACTGGTTTTTTTTACAGATTTTGTGTCAATTTAGGTGTAAAGTTCCCATACCAGTGTACTGTAAAAATGCTAACTGTAAGCAGGAGTGTCTATTTTTCAACATCTTAATAAACTAGCAGTGTGTTATACATTCATAACAAATTGTAATTTAAAGCAATCACTGTTTATCTTTCCATACTGTTCGTTAGTGCTTTGTAGGAAAAATAAAAACCGGGAAAAAATTTTCGTACATATGCGCTATGGTTTGAGCATTATGGATTAAATTTAAATGTATGCGATTGTATTGCATTGTGACGTTTTCGCATTTTGTTCAGAGCATCATAAGGTATAAATTTAAAAAATCGACTTGTTGTATCCATTCCAAATCTTATAACAGAATTAAACACTTAATAATTATTTGAAAGAGGTTATTACTTTTGACTTCTAATATAATTTTTACGATAGTTCCTGCTCTAAAATATAAGGTAGTACTTATCATTGATCAGACTGAAATCTTTAAGGTTACCTTAAATCAGAAACAAGAATGTCTTGTAAACGCGTGTCAGCGATTAACTTGGCGTTTTTAAAAGAAAACGTCTATGAACATCGGCTAAACTTAACACATTATTAACAGTGAAACTATGTACATCTGGCAACAAAAATCATTGTTATAGATTTATGCCTGCTTTTAGTCTGAATTTTGATTATTACCTGATTTAAAATTGCAAAATAACATTTCAAACTAAAACTAACATAATCATTAAGCTGCACAACGTGTTGCATAATAACCACCAGTGTTGCAAAATAACCGGTGGTTGTTGCAAAAGCACCGCCATGTTGCAAAATAACCGGTCGATGCTGCAAAAGCACCAGTCACATGTTGCATAATAACCGATTGACATAATTATTATTATTATTATTATTATTATTATTATTATTATTATTATTATTATTATTATTATTATTATTATTGCAACATTTATAACGCCCTTATTCAACAATTTGCTCTAAAGGCTACCATATACAACATGCATGCATTGGCTATGACAAAACTTAAACAATATCAGAATAAATAGAAATCTGACTAATATGAAGGGAAACAATACATAACACTAAAAAAAGAAATTACAGTGAATAACCACGTTTAAAGAGATGAGTTTTTAACAATTTTTTTAAAAATGGCTACGCTGTTTTTATAAACTCCATGTTTTTCATAAATTCCAGGGTTTTTTGTTATAAATTTAATAATATATAGATTTCATACTATTTATATAAATTCCATTTTTACTATAAATTTAATGCTTTTTATATAAATTCCATGTCATATCTAAAATTTTCATGTATTTTGTTTTAAAAATGTCAGCTTTTCTGTCAGTTTTTCTGTCAGATTTTCTGTCAGCTTTTCTGTCAGCTTTTCTGTCAGCTTTTCTGTCAGCTATTCTATCAGCTCTTCTGTCAGCTTTTCTGTCAGCTTTTCTGTCAGCTTTGGACTTTGTACTGTGTCTGTATGTATGCTCTGTCATCTGCACTACCTGCACACAATGAAATGTAACACGAGATTTAATTCACACTTTTCGACATGCTGTAGTTTAAACCTTTTTTGGGTAATCCGCGAAAAATGACCGAATTAATCTTTTGTTAGAGAACAACTGTTATTATCTTAAATACTAGAATAAAAATACTACGGTTGCTGGAAAAGGAAACAATAGAAATTGTAGATTTATTCTTGATTATCTTCTCCTTCAAGCCAAGTTGTATATTCATAAATGTAATAACGCCAATGAAGAGGTTTATTTCTACCCTTTCTTAAAATATTTAAAACATGCAGTAACAATTGAAAAGATGTTGTATCATAAGGTGCAGAGAAACCAAAAAAAAAATTAAAAACAATTCTTTTGTGGCTTGTCATACAATGTATGCTACTGTACTGGCAACTTACTCTTGAAGGAAATAAAAACAAAGTGTTAACAAAAACAAACATGTGAATCGTACCAAATTCACAAATATTTGGATTAAGCGCTTAAGTAACAACATGTGTATTGTACCATGCCATTTATATAAGTTCCATGTTTTTTTAAAACATGATCTTTACATACATTCCATGCCATTTCTCTCAATCTTTTTCTTCTTCTTCTTCTTCTTCTTCTTCTTCTTATTATTATTATTATTATTATTATTATTATTATTATTATTATTATTATTATTATTATTATTGCAACATTTATAACGCCCTTATTCAACAATTTGCTCTAAAGGCTACCATATACAACATGCATGCATTGGCTATGACAAAACTTAAACAATATCAGAATAAATAGAAATCTGACTAATATGAAGTGAAACAATACATTACACTAAAAAAAGAAATTACAGTGAATAACCACGTTTAAAGAGATGAGTTTTTAACAATTTTTTAAAAATTGCTACGCTGTTTTTATAAACTCCATGTTTTTCATAAATTCCAGGGTTTTTTGTTATAAATTTAATAATATATAGATTTCATACTATTTATATAAATTCCAATTTTACTATAAATTTAATGCTTTTTATATAAATTCCATGTCATATCTAAAATTTTCATGTATTTTGTTTCATAAATGTCAGCTTTTCTGTCAGCTTTTCTGTCAGCTTTACTGTCAGCTTTTCTGTCAGCTTTTCTGTCAGCTTTTTTTTCAGCTTTTCTGTCAGCTTTTCTGTCACCTTTTTGTCAGCTTTTCTGTCAGCTCTTCTGTCAGCTTTTCTGCCAGCTTTTCTGTCAGCTTTTCTGTCAGCTTTGGACTTTGTACTGTGTCTGTATGTATGCTCTGTCATCTGCTCTACCTGCATACAATGAAATGTAACACGACATTTAATTCATACTTTTCGACATGCTGTAGTTTAAACCTTTTTTGGGTAATCCGCGAAAAATGACCGAATAAAACTTTTGTTAGAGAACAACTGTTATTATCTTAAATACTAGAATAAAAATACTACGGTTGCTGGAAAAGGAAACAATAGAAATTGTAGATTTATTCTTGATTATCTTCTCCTTCAAGCCAAGTTGTATATTCATAAATGTAATAACGCCAATGAAGAGGTTTATCTCTACCCTTTCTTAAAATATTTAAAACATGCAGTAACAATTGAAAAGATTTTGTATCATAAGGTGCAGAGAAACCAAAAAAAAAATTAAAAACAACACTTTTGTGGCTTGTCATACAATGTATGCTACTGTACTGGCAACTTACTCTTGAAGGAAATAAAAACAAAGTGTTAACAAAAACAAACATGTGAATCGTACCAAATTCACAAATATTTGGATTAAGCGCTTAAGTAACAAACATGTGTATTGTACCATGCCATTTATATAAGTTCCATGGTTTTTTAATTCATGCTCTTTACATACATTCCATGCCATTTCTCTCTTTCTTCTTCTTCTTTTTCTTCTTCTTCTTCTTCTTATTAATATTATTATTATTATTATTATTATTATTATTATTATTATTATTATTATTATTGCAACATTTATAACGCCCTTATTCAACAATTTGCTCTAAAGGCTACCATATACAACATGCATGCATTGGCTATGACAAAACTTAAACAATATCAGAATAAATAGAAATCTGACTAATATGAAGTGAAACAATACATTACACTAAAAAAAGAAATTACAGTGAATAACCACGTTTAAAGAGATGAGTTTTTAACAATTTTTTAAAAATTGCTACGCTGTTTTTATAAACTCCATGTTTTTCATAAATTCCAGGGTTTTTTGTTATAAATTTAATAATATATAGATTTCATACTATTTATATAAATTCCAATTTTACTATAAATTTAATGCTTTTTATATAAATTCCATGTCATATCTAAAATTTTCATGTATTTTGTTTCATAAATGTCAGCTTTTCTGTCAGCTTTTCTGTCAGCTTTACTGTCAGCTTTTCTGTCAGCTTTTCTGTCAGCTTTTTTTTCAGCTTTTCTGTCAGCTTTTCTGTCACCTTTTTGTCAGCTTTTCTGTCAGCTCTTCTGTCAGCTTTTCTGCCAGCTTTTCTGTCAGCTTTTCTGTCAGCTTTGGACTTTGTACTGTGTCTGTATGTATGCTCTGTCATCTGCTCTACCTGCACACAATGAAATGTAACACGACATTTAATTCATACTTTTCGACATGCTGTAGTTTAAACCTTTTTTGGGTAATCCGCGAAAAATGACCGAATAAAACTTTTGTTAGAGAACAACTGTTATTATCTTAAATACTAGAATAAAAATACTACGGTTGCTGGAAAAGGAAACAATAGAAATTGTAGATTTATTCTTGATTATCTTCTCCTTCAAGCCAAGTTGTATATTCATAAATGTAATAACGCCAATGAAGAGGTTTATCTCTACCCTTTCTTAAAATATTTAAAACATGCAGTAACAATTGAAAAGATTTTGTATCATAAGGTGCAGAGAAACCAAAAAAAAAATTAAAAACAACACTTTTGTGGCTTGTCATACAATGTATGCTACTGTACTGGCAACTTACTCTTGAAGGAAATAAAAACAAAGTGTTAACAAAAACAAACATGTGAATCGTACCAAATTCACAAATATTTGGATTAAGCGCTTAAGTAACAAACATGTGTATTGTACCATGCCATTTATATAAGTTCCATGGTTTTTTAATTCATGCTCTTTACATACATTCCATGCCATTTCTCTCTTTCTTCTTCTTCTTTTTCTTCTTCTTCTTCTTCTTATTAATATTATTATTATTATTATTATTATTATTATTATTATTATTATTATTGCAACATTTATAACGCCCTTATTCAACAATTTGCTCTAAAGGCTACCATATACAACATGCATGCATTGGCTATGACAAAACTTAAACAATATCAGAATAAATAGAAATCTGACTAATATGAAGTGAAACAATACATTACACTAAAAAAAGAAATTACAGTGAATAACCACGTTTAAAGAGATGAGTTTTTAACAATTTTTTAAAAATTGCTACGCTGTTTTTATAAACTCCATGTTTTTCATAAATTCCAGGGTTTTTTGTTATAAATTTAATAATATATAGATTTCATACTATTTATATAAATTCCAATTTTACTATAAATTTAATGCTTTTTATATAAATTCCATGTCATATCTAAAATTTTCATGTATTTTGTTTTATAAATGTCAGCTTTTCTGTCAGCTTTACTGTCAGCTTTTCTGTCAGCTTTTCTGTCAGCTTTTTTTCAGCTTTTCTGTCAGCTTTTCTGTCACCTTTTTGTCAGCTTTTCTGTCAGCTCTTCTGTCAGCTTTTCTGCCAGCTTTTCTGTCAGCTTTTCTGTCAGCTTTGGACTTTGTACTGTGTCTGTATGTATGCTCTGTCATCTGTTCTACCTGCACACAATGAAATGTAACACGACATTTAATTCATACTTTTCGACATGCTGTAGTTTAAACCTTTTTTGGGTGATCCGCGAAAAATGACCGAATAAAACTTTTGTTAGAGAACAACTGTTATTATCTTAAATACTAGAATAAAAATACTACGGTTGCTGGAAAAGGAAACAATAGAAATTGTAGATTTATTCTTGATTTTCTTCTCCTTCATGCCAAGTTGTGTATTCATAAATGTAATAGCGCAAATGAAGAGGTTTATTTCTACCCTTTCTTAAAATATTTAAAACATGCAGTAACAATTGAAAAGATGTTGTATCATAAGGTGCAGAGAAACCAAAAAAAAAAATTAAAAACAACACTTTTGTGGCTTGTCATACAATGTATGCTACTGTACTAGCAACTTACTCTTGAAGGAAATAAAAACAAAGTGTTAACAAAAACAAACATGTGAATCGTACCAAATTCACAAATATTTGGATTAAGCGCTTAAGTAACAAACATGTGTATTGTACCATGCCATTTATATAAGTTCAATGGTTTTTTAATTCATGCTCTTTACATACATTCCATGCCATTTCTCTCTTTCTTCTTCTTCTTTTTCTTCTTCTTCTTCTTATTAATATTATTATTATTATTATTATTATTATTATTATTATTATTATTATTATTATTATTATTATTATTATTATTATTATTGCAACATTTATAACGCCCTTATTCAACAATTTGCTCTAAAGGCTACCATATACAACATGCATGCATTGGCTATGACAAAACTTAAACAATATCAGAATAAATAGAAATCGGACTAATATGAAGTGAAACAATACATTACACTAAAAAAGAAATTAAAGTAAATAACCACGTTTAAAGAGATGAGTTTTTAACAATTTTTTAAAAATTGCTACGCTGTTTTTATAAACTCCATGTTTTTCATAAATTCCAGGGTTTTTTGTTATAAATTTAATAATATATAGATTTCATACTATTTATATAAATTCCATTTTTACTATAAATTTAATGCTTTTTTATAAATTCCATGTCATATCTAAAATTTTCATGTATTTTGCTTTATAAATGTCAGCTTTTCTGTCAGCTTTTCTGTCAGCTTTTCTGTCGCCAGCTTTTCTGTCAGCTTTTTTGTCAGCTTTTCTGTAAGCTTTTCTGTCAGCTTTTCTGTCAGCTCTTCTGTCAGCTCTTCTGTCAGCTTTTCTGTCAGCTTTTCTGTCAGCTTTGGACTTTGTACTGTGTCTGTATGTATGCTCTGTCATCTGCACTACCTGCACACAATGAAATGTAACACGACATTTAATTCACACTTTTTGACATGCTGTAGTTTAAACCTTTTTTGGGTAATCCGCGAAAAGTGACCGAATAAAACTTTTGTTAGAGAACAACTGTTATTATCTTAAATACTAGAATAAAAATACTACGGTTGCTGGAAAAGGAAACAATAGAAATTGTAGATTTATTCTTGATTATCTTCTCCTTCAAGCCAAGTTGTATATTCATAAATGTAATAACGCCAATGAAGAGGTTTATTTCTACCCTTTCTTAAAATATTTAAAACATGCAGTAACAATTGAAAAGATGTTGTATCATAAGGTGCAGAGAAACCAAAAAAAAATTAAAAACAACACTTTTGTGGCTTGTCATACAATGTATGCTACTGTACTGGCAACTTTCTCTTGAAGGAAATAAAAACAAAGTGTTAACAAAAACAAACATGTGAATCGTACCAAATTCACAAATATTTGGATTAAGCGCTTAAGTAACAAACATGTGTATTGTACCATGCCATTTATATAAGTTCCATGGTTTTTTAATTCATGCTCTTTACATACATTCCATGCCATTTCTCTCTTTCTTCTTCTTCTTTTTCTTCTTCTTCTTCTTCTTATTAATATTATTATTATTATTATTATTATTATTATTATTATTATTATTATTATTATTATTATTATTATTATTGCAACATTTATAACGCCCTTATTCAACAATTTGCTCTAAAGGCTACCATATACAACATGCATGCATTGGCTATGACAAAACTTAAACAATATCAGAATAAATAGAAATCTGACTAATATGAAGTGAAACAATACATTACACTAAAAAAAGAAATTACAGTGAATAACCACGTTTAAAGAGATGAGTTTTTAACAATTTTTTAAAAATGGCTTCGCTGTTTTTATAAACTCCATGTTTTTCATAAATTCCAGGGTTTTTTGTTATAAATTTAATAATATATAGATTTCATACTATTTATATAAATTCCAATTTTACTATAAATTTAATGCTTTTTATATAAATTCCATGTCATATCTAAAATTTTCATGTATTTTGTTTTATAAATGTCAGCTTTTCTGTCAGCTTTTCTGTCAGCTTTACTGTCAGCTTTTCTGTCAGCTTTTCTGTCAGCTTTTTTTCAGCTTTTCTGTCAGCTTTTCTGTCAGCTTTTCTGTCACCTTTTTGTCAGCTTTTCTGTCAGCTATTCTGTCAGCTTTTCTGCCAGCTTTTCTGTCAGCTTTGGACTTTGTACTGTGTCTCTATGTATGCTCTGTCATCTGTTCTACCTGCACACAATGAAATGTAACACGACATTTAATTCATACTTTTCGACATGCTGTAGTTTAAACCTTTTTTGGGTGATCCGCGAAAAATGACCGAATAAAACTTTTGTTAGAGAACAACTGTTATTATCTTAAATACTAGAATAAAAATACTACGGTTGCTGGAAAAGGAAACAATAGAAATTGTAGATTTATTCTTGATTTTCTTCTCCTTCATGCCAAGTTGTGTATTCATAAATGTAATAGCGGAAATGAAGAGGTTTATTTCTACCCTTTCTTAAAATATTTAAAACATGCAGTAACAATTGAAAAGATTTTGTATCATAAGGTGCAGAGAAACCAAAAAAAAAATTAAAAACAACACTTTTGTGGCTTGTCATACAATGTATGCTACTGTACTAGCAACTTACTCTTGAAGGAAATAAAAACAAAGTGTTAATAAAAACAAACATGTGAATCGTACCAAATTCACAAATATTTGGATTAAGCGCTTAAGTAACAAACATGTGTATTGTACCATGCCATTTATATAAGTTCAATGGTTTTTTAATTCATGCTCTTTACATACATTCCATGCCATTTCTCTCTTTCTTCTTCTTCTTTTCCTTCTTCTTCTTCTTCTTATTAATATTATTATTATTATTATTATTAATATTATTATTATTATTATTATTGCAACATTTATAACGCCCTTATTCAACAATTTGCTCTAAAGGCTACCATATACAACATGCATGCATTGGCTATGACAAAACTTAAACAATATCAGAATAAATAGAAATCTGACTAATATGAAGTGAAACAATACATTACACTAAAAAAGAAATTAAAGTGAATAACCACGTTTAAAGAGATGAGTTTTTAACAATTTTTTAAAAATGGCTACGCTGTTTTTATAAACTCCATGTTTTTCATAAATTCCAGGGTTTTTTGTTATAAATTTAATAATATATAGATTTCATACTTTTTATATAAATTCCATTTTTACTATAAATTTAATGCTTTTTTTATAAATTCCATGTCATATCTAAAATTTTCATGTATTTTGTTTTATAAATGTCAGCTTTTCTGTCAGCTTTTCTGTCAGCTTTTCTGTCGCCAGCTTTTCTGTCAGCTTTTTTGTCAGCTTTTCTGTAAGCTTTTCTGTCAGCTTTTCTGTCAGCTCTTCTGTCAGCTCTTCTGTCAGCTTTTCTGTCAGCTTTTATGTCAGCTTTGGACTTTGTACTGTGTCTGTATGTATGCTCTGTCATCTGCACTACCTGCACACAATGAAATGTAACACGAAATTTAATTCACACTTTTTGACATGCTGTAGTTTAAACCTTTTTTGGGTAATCCGCGAAAAATGACCGAATAAAACTTTTGTTAGAGAACAACTGTTATTATCTTAAATACTAGAATAAAAATACTACGGTTGCTGGAAAAGGAAACAATAGAAATTGTAGATTTATTCTTGATTATCTTCTCCTTCAAGCCAAGTTGTATATTCATAAATGTAATAACGCCAATGAAGAGGTTTATTTCTACCCTTTCTTAAAATATTTAAAACATGCAGTAACAATTGAAAAGATGTTGTATCATAAGGTGCAGAGAAACCAAAAAAAATTAAAAACAACACTTTTGTGGCTTGTCATACAATGTATGCTACTGTACTGGCAACTTTCTCTTGAAGGAAATAAAAACAAAGTGTTAACAAAAACAAACATGTGAATCGTACCAAATTCACAAATATTTGGATTAAGCGCTTAAGTAACAAACATGTGTATTGTACCATGCCATTTATATAAGTTCCATGGTCATTTCATTCATGCTCTTTACATACATTCCATGCTATTTCTCTCTTTCTTCTTCTTCTTCTTTTTCTTCTTCTTCTTCTTCTTCTTATTATTATTATTATTATTATTATTATTGCAACATTTATAACGCCCTTATTCAACAATTTGCTCTAAAGGCTACCATATACAACATGCATGCATTGGCTATGACAAAACTTAAACAATATCAGAATAAATAGAAATCTGACTAATATGAAGTGAAACAATACATTACACTAAAAAAGAAATTAAAGTGAATAACCACGTTTAAAGAGATGAGTTTTTAACAATTTTTAAAAAATGGCTACGCCGTTTTTATAAACTCCATGTTTTTCATAAATTCCAGGGTTTTTTGTTATAAATTTAATAATATATAGATTTCATACTATTTATATAAATTCCATTTTTACTATAAATTTAATGCTTTTTATATAAATTCCATGTCATATCTAAAATTTTCATGTATTTTGTTTTATAAATGTCAGCTTTTCTGTCAGCTTTTCTGTCAGCTTTTCTGTCGCCAGCTTTTCTGTCAGCTATTTTGTCAGCTTTTCTGTAAGCTTTTCTGTCAGCTTTTCTGTCAGCTCTTCTGTCAGCTCTTCTGTCAGCTTTTCTGTCAGCTTTTATGTCAGCTTTGGACTTTGTACTGTGTCTGTATGTATGCTCTGTCATCTGCACTACCTGCACACAATGAAATGTAACACGAAATTTAATTCACACTTTTTGACATGCTGTAGTTTAAACCTTTTTTTGGGTAATCCGCGAAAAATGACCGAATAAAACTTTTGTTAGAGAACAACTGTTATTATCTTAAATACTAGAATAAAAATACTACGGTTGCTGGAAAAGGAAACAATAGAAATTGTAGATTTATTCTTGATTATCTTCTCCTTCAAGCCAAGTTGTATATTCATAAATGTAATAACGCCAATGAAGAGGTTTATTTCTACCCTTTCTTAAAATATTTAAAACATGCAGTAACAATTGAAAAGATGTTGTATCATAAGGTGCAGAGAAACCAAAAAAAATTAAAAACAACACTTTTGTGGCTTGTCATACAATGTATGCTACTGTACTGGCAACTTTCTCTTGCAGGAAATAAAAACAAAGTGTTAACAAAAACAAACATGTGAATCGTACCAAATTCACAAATATTTGGATTAAGCGCTTAAGTAACAAACATGTGTATTGTACCATGCCATTTATATAAGTTCCATGGTCATTTCATTCATGCTCTTTACATACATTCCATGCCATTTCTCTCTTTCTTCTTCTTCTTCTTTTTCTTCTTCTTCTTCTTCTTCTTATTAATATTATTATTATTATTATTATTATTATTATTATTATTATTATTATTATTATTATTATTATTATTGCAACATTTATAACGCCCTTATTCAACAATTTGCTCTAAAGGCTACCATATACAACATGCATGCATTGGCTATGACAAAACTTAAACAATATCAGAATAAATAGAAATCGGACTAATGTGAAGTGAAACAATACATTACACTAAAAAAAGAAATTACAGTGAATAACCACGTTTAAAGAGATGAGTTTTTAACAATTTTTTAAAAATGGCTTCGCTGTTTTTACAAACTCCATGTTTTTCATAAATTCCAGGGTTTTTTGTTATAAATTTAATAATATATAGATTTCATACTATTTATATAAATTCCATTTTTGCTATAAATTTAATGCTTTTTATATAAATTCCATGTCATATCTAAAATTTCCATGTATTTTGTTTTATAAATGTCAGCCTTTCTGTCGCCAGCTTTTCTGTCAGCTTTTCTGTCAGCTTTTTTGTCAGCTTTTCTGTCAGCTTTTCTGTCAGATTTTCTGTCAGATTTTCTGTTAGCTTTTCTGTCAGCTCTTCTGTCAGCTCTTCTGTCAGCTTTTCTGTCAGCTTTTCTGTCAGCTTTGGACTTTGTACTGTGTCTGTATGTATGCTCTGTCATCTGCACTACCTGCACACAATGAAATGTAACACGAGATTTAATTCACACTTTTCGACATGCTGTAGTTTAAACCTTTTTTGGGTAATCCGCGAAAAATGACCGAATAAAACTTTTGTTAGAGAACAACTGTTATTATCTTAAATACTAGAATAAAAATACTACGGTTGCTGGAAAAGGAAACAATAGAAATTGTAGATTTATTCTTGATTATCTTCTCCTTCAAGCCAAGTTGTATATTCATAAATGTAATAACGCCAATGAAGAGGTTTATTTCTACCCTTTCTTAAAATATTTAAAACATGCAGTAACAATTGAAAAGATGTTGTATCATAAGGTGCAGAGAAACCAAAAAAAAATTAAAAACAACACTTTTGTGGCTTGTCATACAATGTATGCTACTGTACTGGCAACTTTCTCTTGATGGAAATAAAAACAAAGTTTAACAAAAACAAACATGTGAATCGTACCAAATTCACAAATATTTGGATTAAGCGCTTAAGTAACAAACATGTGTATTGTACCATGCCATTTATATAAGTTCCATGGTCATTTCATTCATGCTCTTTACATACATTCCATGCCATTTCTCTCTTTCCTCTTCTTCTTCTTTTTCTTCTTCTTCTTCTTCTTATTAATATTATTATTATTATTATTATTATTATTATTATTATTATTGCAACATTTATAACGCCCTTATTCAACAATTTGCTCTAAAGGCTACCATATACAACATGCATGCATTGGCTATGACAAAACTTAAACAATATCAGAATAAATAGAAATCGGACTAATGTGAAGTGAAACAATACATTACACTAAAAAAAGAAATTACAGTGAATAACCACGTTTAAAGAGATGAGTTTTTAACAATTTTTTTAAAGTGGCTTCGCTGTTTTTACAAACTCCATGTTTTTCATAAATTCCAGGGTTTTTTGTTATAAATTTAATAATATATAGATTTCATACTATTTATATAAATTCCATTTTTACTATAAATTTAATGCTTTTTATATAAATTCCATGTCATATCTAAAATTTTCATGTATTTTGTGTTATAAATGTCAGCTTTTCTGTCAGCTTTTCTGTCAGCTTTTCTGTCAGCTTTTCTGTCGCCAGCTCTTCTGTCAGCTTTTCTGTCAGCTTTTTTGTCAGCTTTTCTGTTAGCTTTTCTGTCAGCTCTTCTGTCAGCTCTTCTGTCAGCTTTTCTGTCAGCTTTTCTATCAGCTTTGGACTTTGTACTGTGTCTGTATGTATGCTCTGTCATCTGCACTACCTGCACACAATGAAATGTAACACGAGATTTAATTCACACTTTTCGACATGCTGTAGTTTAAACCTTTTTTGGGTAATCCGCGAAAAATGACCGAATAAAACTTTTGTTAGAGAACAACTGTTATTATCTTAAATACTAGAATAAAAATACTACGGTTGCTGGAAAAGGAAACAATAGAAATTGTAGATTTATTCTTGATTATCTTCTCCTTCAAACCCAGTTGTATATTCATAAATGTAATAACGCAAATGAAGAGGTTTATTTCTACCCTTTCTTAAAATATTTAAAACATGCAGTAACAATTGAAAAGATGTTGTATCATAAGGTGCAGAGAAACCAAAAAAAAATTAAAAACAACACTTTTGTGGCTTGTCATACAATGTATGCTACTGTACTGGCAACTTACTCTTGAAGGAAATAAAAACAAAGTGTTAACAAAAACAAACATGTGAATCGTACCAAATTCACAAATATTTGGATTAAGCGCTTAAGTAACAAACATGTGTATTGTACCATGCCATTTATATAAGTTCCATGGTCATTTCATTCGTGCTCTTTACATACATTCCATGCCATTTCTCTCTTTCTTCTTCTTCTTTTTCTTCTTCTTCTTCTTCTTATTAATATTATTATTATTATTATTCTTGCAACATTTATAACGCCCTTATTCAACAATTTGCTCTAAAAGCTACCATATACAACATGCATGCATTGGCTATGACAAAACTTAAACAATATCAGAATAAATAGAAATCGGACTAATATGAAGTGAAACAATACATTACACTAAAAAAAGAAATTACAGTGAATAACCACGTTTAAAGAGATGAGTTTTTAACAATTTTTTTAAAATGGCTTCGCTGTTTTTATAAACTCCATGTTTTTCATGAATTCCAGGGTTTTTTGTTATAAATTTAATAATATATAGATTTCATACTATTTATATAAATTCCATTTTTACTATAAATTTAATGCTTTTTATATAAATTCCATGTCATATCTAAAATTTCCATGTATTTTGTTTTATAAATGTCAGCCTTTCTGTCGCCAGCTTTTCTGTCAGCTTTTCTGTCAGCTTTTTTGTCAGCTTTTCTGTCAGCTTTTCTGTCAGATTTTCTGTCAGATTTTCTGTTAGCTTTTCTGTCAGCTCTTCTGTCAGCTCTTCTGTCAGCTCTTCTGTCAGCTTTTCTGTCAGCTTTTCTGTCAGCTTTGGACTTTGTACTGTGTCTGTATGTATGCTCTGTCATCTGCACTACCTGCACACAATGAAATGTAACACGAGATTTAATTCACACTTTTCGACATGCTGTAGTTTAAACCTTTTTTGGGTAATCCGCGAAAAATGACCGAATAAAACTTTTGTTAGAGAACAACTGTTATTATCTTAAATACTAGAATAAAAATACTACGGTTGCTGGAAAAGGAAACAATAGAAATTGTAGATTTATTCTTGATTATCTTCTCCTTCAAGCCAAGTTGTATATTCATAAATGTAATAACGCCAATGAAGAGGTTTATTTCTACCCTTTCTTAAAATATTTAAAACATGCAGTAACAATTCAAAAGATGTTGTATCATAAGGTGCAGAGAAACCAAAAAAAAATTAAAAACAACACTTTTGTGGCTTGTCATACAATGTATGCTACTGTACTGGCAACTTACTCTTGAAGGAAATAAAAACAAAGTGTTAACAAAAACAAACATGTGAATCGTACCAAATTCACAAATATTTGGATTAAGCGCTTAAGTAACAAACATGTGTATTGTACCATGCCATTTATATAAGTTCCATGGTCATTTCATTCGTGCTCTTTACATACATTCCATGCCATTTCTCTCTTTCTTCTTCTTCTTTTTCTTCTTCTTCTTCTTCTTATTAATATTATTATTATTATTATTATTATTATTGCAACATTTATAACGCCCTTATTCAACGATTTGCTCTAAAGGCTACCATATACAACATGCATGCATTGGCTATGTCAAAACTTAAACAATATCAGAATAAATAGAAATCGGACTAATATGAAGTGAAACAATACATTACACTAAAAAAGAAATTACAGTGAATAACCACGTTTAAAGAGATGAGTTTTTAACAATTTTTTTAAAATGGCTTCGCTGTTTTTATAAACTCCATGTTTTTCATGAATTCCAGGGTTTTTTGTTATAAATTTAATAATATATAGATTTCATACTATTTATATAAATTCCATTTTTACTATAAATTTAATGCTTTTTATATAAATTCCATGTCATATCTAAAATTTTCATGTATTTTGTTTTATAAATGTCAGCCTTTCTGTCGCCAGCTTTTCTGTCAGCTTTTCTGTCAGCTTTTTTGTCAGCTTTTCTGTCAGCTTTTCTGTCAGATTTTCTGTCAGATTTTCTGTCAGCTCTTCTGTCAGCTTTTCTGTCAGCTTTTGTGTCAGCTCTTCTGTCAGCTCTTCTGTCAGCTTTTCTGTCAGCTCTTCTGTCAGCTTTTCTGTCAGCTTTGGACTTTGTACTGTGTCTGTATGTATGCTCTTTCATCTGCACTACCTGCACACAATGAAATGTAACACGAGATTTAATTCACACTTTTGCGACATGCTATAGTTTAAACCTTTATTGGGTAATCCGCGAAAAATGACTGAATAAAACTTTTTAGAGAACAACTGTTATTATCTTAAATACTAGAAAAAAAATACTACGGTTGCTTGGAAAGGAAATAATAGAAATTGTAGATTTATTCTTGATTATCTTCTCCTTCAAACCAAGTTGTATATCCATAAATGTAATAACGCCAATGAAGAGGTTTATTTCTACCTTTTCTTAAAATATTTAAAACATGCAGTAACAATTGAAAGATGTTGTATCATAAGGTGCAGAAAAACCAAAAAAAAAAATAAAAACAACACTTTTGTGGCTTGTTATACAATGTCTGCTACTGCACTGGCAACTTACTCTTGAAGGAAATAAAAACAGTGTTAACAAAAACAAACATGTGAATCGTAACAAATTCACAAATATTTGGATTAAGCGCTTAATTAACAAACATGTGCTTTGTACCATGCCATTTATCTAAGTTCCATGGTTTTTTAATTCATGCTCTTTGCATACATTCCATGCCATTTCTCTCTTTCTTCTTGTTCTTCTTGTTCTTCTTGTTCTTCTTGTTCTTATTATTATTATTATTATTATTATTTTTATTATTATTATTATTATTATTATTATTATTATTATTATTATTATTATTATTATTATTATTATTATTATTATTATTATTATTATTATTATTATTATTATTATTATTATTATTATTATTATTATTATTATTATTATTATTATTATTGCAACATTTATAACGCCCTTATTCAACAATTTGCTCTAAAGGCTACCATATACAACATACATGCATTGACTATGACAAAACTTCAACAATATCAGAATAAATTGAAATCTCACTAATATGAAATGAAACAAAACATTACACTAAAAAAAGAAATAACAGTGAATAACCACGTTTAAAGATATGAGTTTTTAACAATTTTTAAAAAATGTCTACGCTGTTTTTATAATGTCCATGTTTTTCATAAATTCCAGGGTTTTTTGTTATAAATTTAATAATATATAGATTTCATACTATTGATATAAATTCCATTTTTGCTATAAATTTAATGCTTTTTATATAAATTCCATGTCATATCTAAAATTTTCATGTATTTTGTTTTATAAATGTTAGCTTTTCTGTCAGCTTTTCTGTCAGCTTTTCTGTCAACTTTTCTGTGAGCTTTTCTGTCTGCTTTTGACTTTGTACTCTGTTTGTATGTATGCTCTGTCACCTGCACTACCTGCACACAATGAAATGTAACACGAGATTTAATTCACACTTTTGCGACATGCTATAGTTTAAACCTTTTTTGGATAATCCGCGAAAAATGACAGAGTAAACCTTTTTTAGAGAACAACTGTTATTATCTTAAATACTAGAATAAAAATACTACTGTTGCTGGGAAAGGAAACAATAGAAATTGTAGATTTATTCTTGATTATCTTCTCCTTCAAACCCAGTTGTATATTCATAAATGTAATAACGCAAATGAAGAGGTTTATTTCTACCCTTTCTTAAAATATTTAAAACATGCAGTAACAATTGAAAAGATGTTGTATCATAAGGTGCAGAGAAACCAAAAAAAATTAAAAACAACACTTTTGTGGCTTGCTATACAATGTATGCTACTGTACTGGCAACTTCCTTTTGAAGGAAATAAAAACAAAGTGTTAACAAAAACAAACATGTGAATCGTACCAAATTCACAAATATTTGGATTAAGCGCTTAAGTAACAAACATGTGTATTGTACCATGCCATTTATATAAGTTCCATGGTTTTTTAATTCATGCTCTTTACATACATTCCATGCCATTTCTCTCTTTCTTCTTCTTCTTCTTTTTCTTCTTCTTCTTCTTCTTCTTCTTCTTCTTCTTCTTCTTTTTATTATTATTATTATTATTATTATTATTATTATTACTATTATTATTATTACCATTGTTATTATTATTATTGCAACATTTATAACGCCCTTATTCAAAAATTTGCTCTAAATGCTACCATATACAACATGCATGCATTGGCTATGACAAAACTTCAACAATATCAGAATAAATAGAAATATGACTAATATGAAATGAAACAATACATTACACTAAAAAAAAAGAAATTACAGTGAATAACCACGATTAAGGAGATGAGTTTTTAACAATCTTTTAAAAATGACTACGCTGTTTTTATAAACTCCATGTTTTTCATAAATTCCAGGGTTTTTTGTTATAAATTTAATAATATATAGATTTCATACTATTGATATAAATTCCATTTTTACTATAAATTTAATGATTTTTATATAAATTCCATGTCATATCTAAAATTTTCATGTATTTTGTTTTATAAATGTTAGCTTTTCTGTCAGCTTTTCTGTCAACTTTTCTGTCAGCTTTTCTGTCAGCTCTTCTGTCAGCTTTGGACTTTGTACTGTGTGTATGTATGCTCTGTCATCTGCTCTACCTGCAGACAATAAAATGTAACACGAGATTTAATTCACACTTTTGCGACATGCTATAGTTTAAACCTTTTTTGGGTAATCCGCGAAAAATGACAGAGTAAACCTTTTTTAGAGAACAACTGTTATTATCTTAAATACTAGAATAAAAATAGTACTGTTGCTGGGAAAGGAAACAATAGAACTTGTAGATTTATTCTTGATTATCTTCTCCTTCAAACCAAGTTGTATATTCATAAATGTAATAACGCCAATGAAGAGGTTTATTTCTACCCTTTCTTAAAATATTTAAAACATGCAGTAACAATTGAAAAGATGTTGTATCATAAGGTGCAGAGAAACCAATAAAAAATTAAAAACAACACTTTTGTGGCTTGCTATACAATGTATGCTACTGTACTGGCAACTTACTCTTGAAGGAAATAAAAACAAAGTGTTAACAAAAACAAACATGTGAATCGTACCAAATTCACAAATATTTGGATTAAGCGCTTAAGTAACAAACATGTGTATTGTACCATGCCATTTATATAAGTTCCATGGTTTTTTAATTCATGCTCTTTACATACATTCCATGCCATTTCTCTCTTTCTTCTTCTTCTTTTTCTTCTTCTTCTTCTTCTTCTTCTTCTATTTATTATTATTATTATTATTATTATTATTATTATTATTATTGCTATTATTATTATTACCATTGTAATTATCATTATTGCAACATTTATAACGCCCTTATTCAAAAATTTGCTCTAAATGCTACCATATACAACATGCATGCATTGGCTATGACAAAACTTCAACAATATCAGAATAAATAGAAATATGACTAATATGAAATGAAACAATACATTACACTAAAAAAAAGAAATTACAGTGAATAACCACGATTAAGGAGATGACTTTATAACAATTTTTTAAAAATGACTACGCTGTTTTTATAAACTCCATGTTTTTCATAAATTCCAGGGTTTTTTGTTATAAATTTAATAATATATAGATTTCATACTATTGATATAAATTCCATTTTTACTATAAATTTAATGATTTTTATATAAATTCCATGTCATATCTAAAATTTTCATGTATTTTGTTTTATAAATGTTAGCTTTTCTGTCAGCTTTTCTGTCAACTTTTCTGTCAGCTTTTCTGTCAGCTTTTCTGTCAGCTTTGGACTTTGTACTGTGTGTATGTATGCTCTGTCATCTGCTCTACCTGCAGACAATAAAATGTAACACGAGATTTAATTCACACTTTTGCGACATGCTATAGTTTAAACCTTTTTTGGGTAATCCTCGAAATATGACTGAATAAACCTTTTTTAGAGAACAACTGTTATTATCTTAAATACTAGAATAAAAATACTACGGTTGCTGGGAAAGGAAACAATAGAACTTGTAGATTTATTCTTGATTATCTTCTCCTTCAAACCAAGTTGTATATTCATAAATGTAATAACGCCAATGAAGAGATTTATTTCTACCCTTTCTTAAAATATTTAAAACATGCAGTAACAATTGAAAAGATGTTGTATCATAAGGTGCACAGAAATCAAGAAAAATTAAAAACAACACTTTTGTGGCTTGTTATACAATGTATGCTACTGTACTGGCAACTTCCTCTTGAAGGGAATAAAAACAAAGTGTTAACAAAAACAAACATGTGAATCGTACCAAATTCACAAATATTTTGATCAACTTTGATAATGTTGAATAAATATTCTGAGGTTTTGATAGCTTTAGAAGGAATCCAAAGTCATATAATGTCGATTTTGAAAAGTTTTTAATTATAAATGGACCTAGATATGTATATAGTAACAAACAGATACAATCGCATAATTCATCGACCTGTGGAGAATTCTGCATTTATTTTGCTCATCATAGGTGTTTGGGATATAGCTTTCGTGAAATTGTTAATATGTTTGGTAATAACTCGAAAGCAAATGATGTAAAAGTAACTGAGTTTGTAAAAGGTGTATAAACGATAAAGAGTAAAAAATCGCTTTGTAATATTTATAGTATTTAAAAAAATAAATATGTATGAATTGTTTAAAATGACGAATAAAACATATTAGCTTATGTATACATGTTTTATTTACTATAACCCATTACGTATTATTTATTAGTAATTACACATGAACAACACGAACTAAATATGCAGTCAATAACCGCTAATGTGAAAAGGAGACATCTAGTTTCAATTCGGATCAGTCAAGGCTGCGCATGCAATTAACCCATATAAATTGCACTAGAATACACTTACTATTGTTCAGAGGATCAGATACAATGCACTGGAGCAAATATTTTATGAATACAATTAGTTCAATATTGAGGGGTATTTCACTACATAAACAAGTTAGTTATATTATACACATCTTAGCTGGCGAAACATGATTAGCATTTTATTAATCAATACTTAATTTCTCTATATTATAGTTATACATAAAACAAATTTACCTTCAGAGGATCAGATACACTGCACTGAATACAATTAGTTCAATAATGGGGTATTTCACTACACAAACAAGTCAGTTATATTATACACATCTTAGCTAACGGAATTAGCGTAAACATGGTTAATATTTTTATTAATCAATACATGATTCCACTATATTGTATTCAAACATGACAAAAAATTATCTACCCCCTTTACTTTACACATCTGCCGGAATTAGTGTAAACGTGGTTAGCATTTTATTATCAATACATGATCCTGCTATATTATATTTCATACGCGAAAAAAAAATAGAAAAATTGTGGAAAAAAACTAGCATTTAATACCCTTTTAAGGTTAAGCTGTACTTGTTTATTTAAAAATCTCTATAAAAGAAAGATTTTTATCGTTTCTGTTTAGGTTACAAAATGGGAGATGGAAGTAATGAAAAATAACATAACGTTCTGTAACAGTCAAATCGAATGCGATTGGTATAGTACTGGAATTATAGAAACGTTTGAATATATGAGAGCTGAAATATAACAATCCTAAACTTTTACATATAATTGGTAAATGCAATAAATGGTATTTTTATACAATAAGAACACATTTACACTTCCAGAACTATGCAAACAATATTGGATAAAGATTTATCCATATCCGTTAAATGACTTAATGTTTACGCTTCAGATATTGAAGGTAGATGGAATTTATAAAATAACTTGGGATATGATATCAGATTTTCAATTATTGAATCGTAGCAGTCAGTGTTGGAAATCAGTAAAAGCGCGTTTTACATGCACCGTAATTGATTATTAGAAATAAGAATTATGTAAATATACTGTAGAAATGAAAGTTATTCAATTGGTTTATTGTTATCGTCTAAACTTTAACAGATAGTTGTCACGTTGAATAAAATTATAAATCATTCACAGTCAGTGAAAAGTCTTAATGCATATTATGATTTTCAATGTGTTCTTTCGACATAAAACAATGGAAGATAAAAACAATTACGCCAGAGTTGAATAAGCTCGCTATAAAAGAATCGATTGGAGTGGGTGATTTCATTTCAAGACTACATACTATATACCAATTTGGCAATTCAAATTGATATATAAATAAAAGGCTTATGAATTTTTCTCTTTAAGCAGATTTAATTAAACTTAAAATCATGGATACCTCGTTAACATGTTCCGTGAAGGCAGGTATGTAAATGCTTTAGTACTGAAATCTACTTTGGAAAAAAAAATGCTTTCCTTTTTTCCCCTTCTATTTCCACACATTTTAGTAGCTGTTTTAAATTCAAAATTCTTGGTAGGTATGAAAAAAGGCTAAGAAATTGTAGTAAGTCAGTAAAGTATAACATAGCTTATTAATTTTGAACGTTTTTCAGCATTTATATGTGGAACCTGCAATAAGTCATACAGCGCTCAAAGAAACTTAACGGGACACATTCGAAGCGTGCATGAAGGGCGACGGTTTCAATGTAAAAAATGTAGGAAGACTTTCACACGCCAGTGCCATTTAAAAAAGCATACTTGCATTCCCGCGAAAGCCGATATCTCAATGAAAGAAGCAGGTAAATAGAGAGTTTAAAAACCTGTTAGATGAGCGCGAGAGTGCTGTTTTGTTGATGTAAGAATGCGTTTTTTCGATCTGTCTATGCTTTACTGAGATATGTGCAACTTTGTATGATACAATTTCAAATAACATAACTCGCTTTTTGTATGGAATAAATAATACGTAATAGGGAAAGGTTTTTAAATTAAATAATATATGTAATATGTGGTTGTTATTTTCTATTCATAGGCCCTATAAAAAGAAAAGCTAGTACGGAAGAGCCTAGCACGAGTAAAAAATTTAGAGATGAAGCATGTAACTGGTGCAATAAGGTAAAGATTTTAGTTCCAGGAAGAAAGTGTTGTTATGATTGTGGAAAGGATGGTCAAGACTGTAATAGTTGTCGTAGACCAATGCCTCAAAGGTTTTACAACTTATCCATGAAATGTTGTGATTCCTGTGTGAGAAAAAATCAGAAGGGAAGAGGAGAAGAAACAAGTTTAGGGGAAAATGTGAAAGTTATAACCCTCAGACCCAGACAAAAGTATGATTTGTTACATACATTTAGCGAATTAGAAAGTGAAATTTTAGAGAATCTTGAACAGGAACTTAAACAAAAAAGGGGTATTAAGTGGTACCTATCGGTTCATGTAAAACTGAGTAAATTAAACAATAAAGGCGAACATATAGAAACTGAGGCTCCATTTAGAACGGTCACTTATAGGACAACAAACCTGGATGAATTTTCAGAGCAATTGTCTGGAGGTTTTCAAAAAATGTTTAAATTTCTTCAAGCCTTCCAGAGAGAGGGAAGTGGGTGGAATTTAGATGAGATAAACAATTTAAAAATTCACACTTCAGTTTATAAGCCTTTGGCTGGAAGTTCCTATATCAGATTACCTAAAAGTTTAGCAGATAAAAAGGCTATATTAAATATAAAAAACAACGACTTGAAATGCTTTTTATGGTCCGTTATTGCATATTTCCAACCTATTGATCGTCAGAAACATCCAGAAAGGAAAAGTCATTACGATAAAATGGAAGACGAATTCAATACTAAAGGCATATCTTATCCAGTTTTTCTGAAACAAGTTCCAACATTTGAAAATCTTAATAGTGTAGCCATCAATATTTTCGGTTATGAAGGAGAGATATTTCCTTTATATATCTCCTCACATAGATACCCGGTGACAATAAACCTGTTGTATTTAGTTGAAAATGAAAAATCGCACTATTGCTTAATAACTAATTTCAATAGACTTATGGGCGATAGAACAAAACATAATTCCCAAACGTACTACTGTTTCCATTGTTTACATGGCTTTTGTCGAAAAGATCTGTTAGGTGACCACGTGGTTTTTTGTAGGGATAAATCACCGCAAAGAGTAAGGCTTCCAGAAAAAGATCATGAGAAATATCTTACGTTTAAAAACTATTCAAAACAATTACCAGTTCCCTACATCATCTATGCAGATTTTGAATGTTTTACAGTGCCAATTAAGACTGCTGATCCTGATCCTCGTAACTCCTTTACAACGAAATATCAGCATCATGTCCCATGCAGTTACAGTTATGTGGTCATAAATTCAGTAGATCAATCAATCTGTGACCCCGTATTATACAGAGGGACTGAGGCAGTTTCACATTTTTTGAATTCATTAGAAAACGAGGATAAAAGGGTTTATGATGTGTTAAGTAATCCAAAACCGATGCAAATATCCGATAAACAAATCAAAGAATTCAACGCAGCTGATAACTGTCACATATATGAAAAACCGCTAGGGGCAGATAGGGTTAGAGACCATGATCACTTGACTGGATTATATAGAGGCGCAGCACACAATGAGTGCAATTTACAGTACAGATTTATAACACATGGGAAAAATTCATACTTTATACCAGTGGTTATTCATAATTTGCGAGGTTATGATGCACATTTAATAATGGGGGCCATTGGAAAGTATAAAGATAAAAGATTAAACTGTATTCCAAATAACATGGAAAAATACATTTCATTTTCTGTTGGAAACTTAAGATTCATAGATTCATTCCAGTTTTTAGGTACCTCGTTAGAAAATTTATCAAAAAATGGAAGAGATAAGTTTCCAATTTTGCAACATTGTTTTCAATGTCCAATGAAGCAGCAGCTGCTTATTCGAAAGGGAATTTACCCATATGATTACATGAATAACTCTCAAAGATTTACAGTAACATGTCTACCACCCAAGGACGCATTTTTAGCCAACTATCACAGCAAGCAATTTCCAATGAAGAGTACGAGCACGCACAAAAAGTATGGGATGTTTTTGGGTGTAAAACACTAGGCGATTATCATGATATTTACTTGAAAACGGATGTGCTTTTACTAGCGGATGTTTTTGAAAACTTTCGGAAGATGACCATTACAAATTACAAGTTAGATCCGGCACATTACTACACTGCCCCAGGGCTAGCATGGGACGCAATGTTAAAAATGACAAATGTTAAATTAGAGCTCATAAATGACACTGATCAATACTTAGTGATTGAATCTGGGGTTAGAGGTGGAATTTCAATGGTTAGTACCAAATACCCGAAAGCAAACAATCCATATGTATCGAATTATGATCCTAATTTACCTAATAACTATATTGTCTATCTCGACGCAAATAACTTATATGGTTGGTCCATGGTGAGATATTTGCCTCAAAAAGAATTCGATTGGATGACTAGCAAGCAGCTGCATGAATTTGATGTGATGAAGATTTCAGACACTTCAAAGGTGGGTTATATATTAGAGGTAGATCTAGAGTACCCCCCCTCATCTACACATAGCTCATAGTGATTACCCGCTCGCTCCGGAAAAAATGGCTGTTACGGATTCAATGCTCTCGGCCTACAGCCTTAGTCTAAAAAATGAGCTTCATATTAAGGGGACTCCAACACAAAAACTTGTTCCAAACCTTTACAATAAGTCCAGATATGTTGTTCACTATCAGAACTTAAAACTCTACGTTAGGTTAGGGATGACCATCACAAAAATACATAGAGGTATTGAATTTCATCAGTCCCCCTGGTTAAAACCGTACATAGACTTTAACACGGAACAACGAAAATTAGCAAAAACGGAATTTGAAAAAGACTTGTATATGTTAATGAATAATTCAGTTTTCGGTAAAACAATAGAAAATCTAAGAAATCATGTAAACGTGGAATTTGTACACACTGAGAAGCGATTAAAGCGTGTGACAGCAAAGCCGACATTCCATGCATTTAAAATCTTTAACAAAGATTTAACAGCAGTGCATTAACGAAAAGCAGAGTTATTTCTGAATAAGCCTAGTTATGTTGGCTTCAGTATCCTAGATATGTCAAAAATTTTAATGTACGATTTCCATTACAATCACATTAGGGAACATTATGGACATAATGCAACACTTTTATTCACAGATACTGACAGCCTTTGCTACGATATTGAATCAGATGATATTTATCATGACTTTGCGAAAAGTTTGGAAAAATTCGATACAAACGACTATCCGAAAGAACATCATCTTTATTCGATAACAAACAAAAGGGTATTAGGTAAAATGACAGATGAGACTGCGGGTAGCCCCATTGAGGAATTTGTGGGATTACGGGCAAAAATGCATTCCATGGTATGTAGGTCCACAGAGAAAAAAACGGCTAAAGGCATCAAACGTGTGGCTATTCGTGCAAAATTACGACATGACATGTATAAAGGCTGTCTCTTTGATAATTCAGTTAATTTCTGTTCTATGAATACCATTCGTAGTGAAAATCATCAGTTATATAGCATGTCAATTAATAAAATTGCCCTATCCCCATTTGATGATAAGCGTTTTGTTTTAGAAAATGGAACTGATACATTAGCACTTGGTCATTTTCTTGCAAATCATTAGAATTAAATATATGTACTGCCAATCTTCTATTTCAACGTGCTCAACATATATTCATATAGTTTATTGTATGATATTTATATTTCTTGCTGTTGCAACTATTGTTGTAAATAAAGGAAATTTTTGAAAATTGTTTATGCTTAGCTTTATAGAGGTTAACCATTTATAAATAATGCTTTCCTTTCAAATATATAAGAATGTTGAGGAATAAAATTTTTAAATATTGTAACAATTTAATGGTTATAGTTTAATTATTTATATCTCCACTTGGAAGATGATTTCCTGCAACTTTTCCTTCTCCTAATCAAATACAGTTTGGCGTTGTCTAATACAATAGTGAAAATTGTCTAACGTGTTTGTTTTTATTTTGCGTTTGATGGAGTGTGTTATGTGTGTTAGATGAGTTCGATAGGTTAAAACATAATTATCTCACATAACACTACATGTGTTATAACACAGTGTAAAACTGTATTAATTACACGTCATTGACAGGTCTTACCGACATATTCAGCTTGTGTGAGCGTGCGTGCATGTTTGCGCTGAAAACAATATATTTATATATAATTGTTGGTATTAGTTGATGTTAGTTAATAATTTCAAACAAAGGTACATACAATAAGAATCCAATGGATCACTTTCTCATGTGCTGACTCGACTTTCAGTCTGTTTACATGACTTCTTTTTGAAGTGTTCAGTCAATGCCTTCACATGCTAAAATATAATAAATAATTAGTAATTTATTATCTCGGATTATAAATAACTACGTGTTTTATTATCTTAGTTTTTTTTTCTTTTACATGGGAAAAAAGTCACAGTTAAAAGGACCTAACCTGTTTTCTTCAATGGCCATAGCATGTACTTTTTTATACCTATTACTCCATCAATCTTCTCCATTCGTGCATAATAAATAATTAGCAGTATAGCTTCATACCAATACCAAGATTCATTTGGAGGTACCACTTACAGGCTCGTAACTATGGTGCGCTGATCGATTGACTCTTTGAAAGCCAAATAGTTGTTGTTTGCAATTTTTCTATAACTGAAATAACATAGGCTGCCTCATCTATGAGCACCTGATTGCTTCTTACTTGTCCATTTGTTTTTCTCGATATGTGATACGTCACTTTTAAAAACTATGCTATGTTTGAAAGAAACATTTCAGCTAACATTTAACATATAAATAATGTAAATTTATATTTAAAAGCTTCTTAAAATAAATTAAGATTGATACCATTACTAAGTTCCACAAGAAATAAACTTCGCCAATTCGTAACACTTTGATAAAATATAATTTCAATGTAATAAGCTATTTGTTCTGACTTTACCATTCATAAAGAACATAATTCCCTCAAAAAGTGGCGTTTTTAGCAAAATTACAACATTAAAAATAATTTAAACTAACAGAAAGTTGTTTTAAATTAGTTTTAAATTAGGTACATATCTATTAAATTAAATGCAAATTTACTAACCTTATTTGATAAATTATCCTTTAATTTGTTCCAACAATCCATCTGGTTCGGCTAGTTTTCTATTTCGAATGATTTCTAAATCAAGAAAATAGAAACTATTGGGTAGGGTAACTGAGGAATAACCTAATTCGTCATTGATCAGCGTTATTCTCGAAGAATGAAAGGAGAAGAGCGGTGTGGTTTCGAACAATGATCTATACATGAAACGTGGTGTGTTGGGTCTTTTCATAGACATAAATACGTGCGCAAAAATGATTGACTATTTAACGATCGAGATGGAGACTATATTTAAACTGAGTTTTCATTTAAAACATAAGTAAACAGAGAACACTTTCCTGAAAAGGTTTCTTTTCATTTATTCATTTCAGCTAATGAGTACTTTTCATAGCCAATTCGTCCTTTGAGGTATAGACTTAGAGGTTTATTTGCATCTATAGATCTAAGGCTTGAGTATTATTTCAATGAAATGTGGAAATAAATATAACCAATAACGAGTTAAACCGGTACAGTCGAACCTCATGTTTCCTTCTCTAAACATTGCTAAAGGGGGTCAGGGATCTGCTCCAGGGTCCAGTAGCTCCATGCTCCACTAGCTCCACGGCGCAGAACCCCCATTTAATACCTACTCACAGCTTTTTGTTTAAACCTCGTTATCAGCAAATGTGGGAAATGCCTTAATTAAAATTTGAGTGCAAACGAAAAGTCAATGCTTTTTTGTTCCAAAATATTTGCATAGCCTAGACTCAAGTGTTCACGCTCCTTTTTGCTGTGTATATCATAAGCCTCTGCCGCGAGATTTTGTTTCGCAATTGTATGTTTTAAATTGTTTTAATTGACGCACAGGTGAATTTTGAACAATTGGGGTACTGTGCTGTACTTTAAAGTGCTTATTGCATATTTGGTAGTCGCAAAAATAATCGATAAATTAAAAGATACATTATCTTATGTACATGCGAATATCTCATTTTCACCAAACGCCTCGTTTATTTATGTATAAATCATGGCTATAATAAAGACACGGGCTCAAATGTACAGTGTTTACATTTTTGATGTAAGTCTAACATA
Organism: Protula sp. h YS-2021; assembly: GCA_949752745.1. NCBI lineage: Eukaryota > Metazoa > Annelida > Polychaeta > Sabellida > Serpulidae > Protula > Protula sp. h YS-2021. The sequence goes on from OX457030.1 coordinate 65,615,477, forward strand.
GTGATTCAATAAAAGCTGTGTTTCTAGGTTCATTTCAGTCGTACGCCTATATCCATAATATGGCATAAACTGACAATTCATGTTCTTGAATGAATAACGCCACTCATTATACGATATTTAAACTTGAAAATAAACTATTTTGATTTTATTTAATTTGAATGATGGAATATTGTTGCTGCTTCCCCCAACCACAAATATTTTGAGAATCCTTTTCAGGCAAAGTTGTAAGACATACTTGCGAAAATGTAATCCGGATGTGACACAAGGAAAATACGGAACCACTTGCCTGGTACCTCGACACATCTATAAAACAGTTCCGTATAAAAGCTCCTTCCTTCTGTGTGCTAGCTTTCAACTTTTCCCATTTTCGTCTTTTTTCATAAAATCCCACTTAGCCCCTTATTGTTTCTGTATTTATGAGATCTTTTCTGACTCTAGTGTTGATGGAGTGCTTAGCCTCTGTTACACATATATAAATTAAAAAAATAGCAGAATGATGAAGAAATTAAACACATGAAAGAAGGTCGGGGACCACTCACGTACCAACTGGTTACATGCGTTTTTTAAAACACGGCATGTTAAGTTTGGAACAATAACCTTAAATAATTAAAGTGTAAGTCCAAAATAACTTATTTTGTAAAAACGCGTATTACTTAAATAAATAAATTGCCTTTTAACGAAAAAGACTTCCTAAAAAGTACTGGCTGACCTTAAAATTACCCCCCCCCCCTCCCCCTTATCCGCGTTGCTTTTTAAATTTTTGTTAATGTTTTTCTTTTGACAGGCATGATATCACGTACAATACCAAATGATCCCCCTTGGAATGAAGGTTGTTGTATATATTGCAAAAAAAAGTTGGAAAAATAAGGAAAGGGAAATTCGTGTATTTTAACCTTTCAATACTCTCACGTATTTGACTTAAAAAGAACAATAACTAGAAGATTCATGCCAGATTTTGTTTAAAAAAAGATAATAAACGTATGTTTCTCACTCCTTTTCAATGCATGGGAATACAAATTCGTTTTGCTTTATTGGGCTAGCATCACATCACCGCCCCCTGGATCACTGCCCCTCGCCTTTCTGCAAAACAAAAGGAACAACAGGAAAATCAAAACAATAATACACCACTGCGATGTTCGTAGTTAATTCTAATAAAAACACGGAAGTGGGTGGATAAATTATCCGAGCAGTTGTTTCCTGATATTCGATATTTAGTAATGCCGAAAGCAGTACTAACTGTCAGGTAAAACAACATCTTTCAACGCAATTTCAGCATTATAAATGTCTTGCTTGAGAGGTAAATGTAACAGTATGAGCGATAATTCCTAACACCATAAGGTCGTGTATCAGTATTAATTCGTTCAAAAAGAATGTCAAAGCATTCTTCATAGCATTGTATTAGTATTTGAGGTATCCATAGCTGCTATGTTTCTAGTGTATTTCATTAGTACAGGCGTGCTCTAGTATAAGTTATTTAACTTCAAGCCACGCCTTTCTTTTTTTTTTTTTTCAAGCATTACATCAAAAATTGTATTCAGTATTTTAATGTTCAGTTTGGTCTAAATGTGCATTTGTGTTGTGCATTTTATTGTTTGAAAAAAAAAGAATGAATGAATAAATAAATAAATAAATAAATAAATAAATAAATAATAAGTGTATGTACATGGAGAGGTTGATTCAAACTACCCGTAGTAAGAAAAGAAAGGCACAAAAGCACTCAGATGCAAATGTACAAAATGTTCATGGCATATTTTGTGTGTTAGCCAAACTTAGAATCTGAACTGTCATCGTTTCCTCTTTATGTTTGACGTGTTTGTCGGTTTCGTCAAGATGGGAAGGAGGTAAAATTGGTTACAATTAGTCCTAGATGACTCTTGCGGTCTTCCTATGACAGTAAGAGTCATAGTTCCTGTGATAAGAAATGTCATTGATGTCAATTTTCAAATCTCGGCGCACGACTGGCGCCAACGGTGTTATTTTAGAAGTGGTGCATCACATAAATGGCCCAATTATAAATCATAACGCACAAGATTTATAGTCAGATAACAATTCTTAACTGAGAAAAATATGTGTTTTCTTGAGATCAGGATATCGAATCCCTCATTATCGCTCACAACAACAGTGAATCCATAGTTGCAAAACCTGGCTTTACTCTAGTTTGGGAGTTTCGCTGAGGTCGAAAATAATGCGCCAGGGTAACTCTCAGTGCGTTTTTAAAGGAAAGGCCTGCCAGTTCGAGCCACGGTGTCCTTGAACGTGCGCCGAAAGATCCAAAGCCTCGAAAATTGAGATCAATGGCCATTTCTATTGCAGGAACTGTGACCCTTTCTGTGCTAGGAAGATAGAAAGGGTCCGCTGGGACTAAGTTACAATGTGGCACGAGCCACCTACAAGCAAGACTGGCATTTAATTTCATACTTTAATGCGAGATGACAAGTTTCATTTACATACCGACTAATTGATAAATCTATGACTTTTGAAAAATTAACAATATAGACATTCATTTTCGAATATCACGGAGACTGAAATTTCATTTTCCGTCATGGTGGTCTTACCGGTGGGTGGTAGCCACCCTTGTAGATCGTAACTGGTGGCGACAAAATTTTAACCTTCGACTTCACTAAATAAGCAAGATGCAAATTTTGCAACCCATTTGACTCAAATCTTTCTCATTTTGCAATCATTCGTTCTTGAGGCTTTGCAGGTATATTAAATGCGTGGAAGTCGATAGAAAAAAAGTAATTTTGAAACAGGTACAGAGTTTGTTTTATGTTAGAGTCCCAATTTAATAATTGAACGAATAAATTTTTCTTCACTCTGATAAAGATTTGGTGCTTTGTAGTTCCATCAGAGCAGACCAAAAATATATTTTAATAATTTTTTTGCTTGGTTGTTGCTTGATGTTTTATCTCCACTGGAATCCTGCGAGTTTTCTCCACTGAGTATGCATACTTGAAGCCAAGTACTGGGTAGTTTATGCTGTCTTTCCCTGTTTCTGAAAATAAAGAAATGCTATGTCACGCCCATCAGGGAGGTGAAGAACAAGGAGAGTGGCGTGGATGTATACGTGCCGAGCTATACGGAGGAGCATGGCCTGCTGACTACGACGTACTCATACAACGTCCTCGTCGTCAGCCACCTGCCCTGCTTCAAGGACGCGCAGCAGCACCGGCCCCAAGATGTCGTTCAGTTTGTCGTATGTCGTGCCGCTTCCTAAACCATCCTGCACCCCCCTTCCCCCCTAGCCACTGTGACGTCATTGTGGCCCTTCCTCCTTCATCTTGAGAAATATTCTGCATATGTTTTTGACAAAAGTAATTCGTACGACTTAAAATATTAATAGTGTGTCAATACTGTGTTGAGTTAATTTCAAGTTATTTTATTTAATGTTAAATTTTAACCGCTCATAATCTTTTCTCCATGTAAATAAATAATGGCTAACACATCAGAACAAATGATAAAGAATATTTTCATTTCAGATTTCAAGATCGGATGATCATTTCGTCCGACTTAGGCAAATTTTACAGGCTAAATTTCCGGAAATAAGCCTGCCCCCACTCAACAAGACAAACACATTGTTTGGTGACGTCGTACCAAAAGAGAGAAAACTGGAACTGGAGAACTTCCTGAAAAAAGTGGTGGCATCCCAGCAGCTCACAAGTTATCACGTGACCTTAGAGTTTTTAGGTGTGTTAAAAATATGCATAATGTCAATGTTTGCTGTGTTTTTGTTTTCATTGGTCTATGTTATGTTTCCTCGTACTTTCGTTTGGAGAAAGATAAGTCTTTAATTCACCTGAGCATTGTTCCAAGGCCATTTAAGCTTTGTTGATAAAAGTAAATTTTATATGCATCTGCTTCCCTTCCTGTTCCTGCTCCTCTTCCTGTTCCTGTTCCTCTTCCTGTTTTCTGCCTTTCCTGTTCTTGCTCCTCTTTCTGTTCCTGCTCCTCTTCCCGTTTTTGCTGCCTTTCCTGTTCCTCTTCCTGTGTTTACTCCTCTTCCTGTTCCTGCTCCTCTTCCATTTTCCTGCACCTCTTCCTGTTTTTGCTCCTCTTCCTGCTCCTGCTTCTCTTCCTGTTTTTGCTCCCCTTCCTGTTCCTGCTCCTCTTCTTTTTCCTGTTCCTGCTCCTCTTCCTTGTTTTTGCTCCCCTTCCTGTTCCTGCTCCTCTTCCTGTTCCTGCTCCTCTTCCTGCTCTAGTTCCTGCTCCTCTTTTAATGCTTTATTATAATATAACTATAAATATGATTATTATTATTATTATTATTATTATTATTATTATTATTATTATTATTAGCGTTACTGTGTCTTTACATCCTATTTACTCTAAAAATTTCTCAAAGAAATTAAAAAAGACAAGTGATTAGTGAGCCGATTTGTCTTAAGAGCAACTTTCTGTTTAGTTCCATCATTTTAAGTGAATAAATAATAAATAAGCAATAAATATCAGGTCCATGAGTTTGGTTCATCTCGAAAACTGTAAGAAAATCGGCGATTCACACCTGATTTGAAGTTTGCTTATTACTATTATTAGTATTATATTTTCATCATTTTAAGAAAATAATGGGTAAAGGGTTTAATATTTAATCTCGTACAGGGGTGGGTGAGTGTGGGGGGGGGGGGGCTCAGTGGAGCATCAGGTCGGGGAGGGTACGCTGTAGTTATTGCATTTCACTCACCTGAGCATCAGGTCGGAGAGGGGACACTGCTTACCAGGTCGGGGAGGGGACACTGTACTTATCAGGTCGGTGAGGGGACACTGTACTTATCAGTCGCCATGTTACTTACAGGCGTGCAGTCGATGAAAGCGTACAACTACTGTTTGCGAAAGAACACACAAGATGGTGACGACGGTGACGGAGTGACGTAGGTGAAAGCAGACATGTGTCATTGACACCTGTAACGTAACAACGAGAAGTAGTAACCTTCACCCCCTGAAAAAATTATCATATTAAAGATAATAACGTATACAAAAAAAAATCGTATGGATGTTTAGCCCGCAAAAATGCCAATATTGGCTTGAAAACCTTGTTTTCTCACGGCTGTCCTGTTGCAGACAGAGGAGTAATTAAACAGAAGCAAATTGTTTTGTCTTCCATCGGACTGACTCCAAGCGCACCCAATCTCGAAATAAGCGGAGGATGCCCCCTCCCTCCCTGCACCCCCCCCCCCCCCCGTCCGATGAATAATAACTAGAAATTGTCATCTACACGTGTGCATCTTGAACTGGCTAGCAAAATTGCCAGTAACAGGCATCATTTCCTTCCGTCAGTTGTCGAAAATCCTTCGATTGCAGTTTATAATTTATTGTTCTCCCCACCTCTTTTTTTTGGCGAATGTGGGTAGGGGGGGGGGGTAGGGTCCTGTTATGTTCAGGGGTCTTCATATATGACGAGAAGCTGGCGTATGTGTTTATATTGATTTTGCTTGAAGCTTGCGCCTTTATTTGCTACAATCGGTCGGGTAGCTCTCTTCTGAGCGTCTGTAACCCTCGCCTGAACTTACCTTCGCGCCGAAAAATAAAGCCGAATTTGCAATTCTAAAATTTCCCTCAGTTTTTAGTAGGATGAAGAAAAAAGTGTCTTATAATTAAATACGTCAGCAGCACATTCTTGTTTTTTTTTTTTTTTTCGTAGCCAAGAAATCGTCTCGGAACAATCAGAGGAACCTGAAAACGAGACCGGAAATGACGATTTGTTTACATTGCCAGAAGACACTCTCCAGTCTGAAGCGGCCCTGTTCGGTGACACTGTCCACCCGGAGACTGGCTTGTTTAGCGACACTGGCAATCCAGAATCCACTCCCTCCCGGCAGTCGCGGCACAGCGCGTCCAGGCTGTTCCAGGATCAAGACTTTGGTGGAGGTAAGTTTTGAGAGTATACCGCACTCAAAAAATAGGCAGTTGCACTTTTCTCTGGGCAGAGTAGTTAGCTTTTGAAAGGACGAGAGGGGGGGGGGGGGGGTGAAGGGGGAGTGAGGTATGCGGATTTTAAAGCGGCTGTTGGGGTAGCAATAGGTATGGACACATTTATTGAATTTTGTTTTGCCTGTCATTGCAACGGGCACTGGGTTTCTTCTCATGGTATTTTTAGTTTGTGTCTCTTCTTCACCCCCCCCCCCCCGTACTCACCCACTTCGTCACGTCCTCCTAAAACCTCATGATTCACTCCTTGAAAACGAACCGCTTACCCTCTCTCTCCCCTCCCCCCTCCCCCCCCCCCTCCCGCAAAACATAAATAAATAACAAAAATGCTGGACCCGCAACAAGTCTGTAGCGTGTTCTTTTGGTCGTGTGAAGTGTTCAAATACTGAAATACTGAAACTAAATTCTTAAGTTATGTTTCCAGGTGTAAGCCGCACAGATGCGCCCGAGCTATTTTTAGTATCTGATACTGATGTCACAGACGCATCCATTGCAGCTCCACTTGGAACAGAAGAGGAATCGGACCTTTTAAAGTAAATTTTTCTTTTTGTTTCTTATTATTTTTTTTTTTTTGTTTTATTTTTTTTACAGCGTTGCAAAATTATTATTGTTTATTGAGGGAACTTGTAAAGAACTTTGTGAAAACTATTAAAAATGGCATTTAGTGAAGTGATCTAGGCTAATCCTGGACAGACAGGTATCAGATTGTTGAGATAAAGGCTAAGCCACCCACTGCCCCCCTCCGCTCCCCCACCCCACCTTGGGTGTGGAAAACTAATGGTGACGACATTGCTAGGTCTCTCGCACACTTGATTTTTCAGTTACTGAGATATTTTCTCAACAGAGGCACTGCTCGAAATTCTAAGGAGTTGTACTATCTCATAATACGCTCAAGAGTTTTTCCTCGTCTAAGATCTCATAATATCGCTCTGAAATTGAGGCGTCACTCGTTGTTTGAGGCTGTTTTTCCTCATATATTAACTTAAAATGCTCTTGTTTGTGTTCTAGTATTGAGGAGGACATTGACAAGTTGTTGGGCGTCAGTGAGAAACCAGCGGCCAAACCACAACCGCCGAAAAAACCCGCTCTCAGCACGAAACCGACTCCACCCCGTAAACCGGAAGTTATTCCTGGGAAACCGAGCCCTAAACCGAAACCTGCTGTAAAACCCAAATTAAAATCACCAACCAGTGAAACAGATGAACAGCAGTTGACGTCACACAAGGAAGTGACGTCACAAAAGGGGCTGTTATTCATGGAAGATGGCGGCAAATCGAATGACGATATTTTTGAGTCGAAATCGGAATTTGATGTGAAGGACAGTATAACTTCCAGTCGGGATCCGTTCTCGTCTGCGGCATCTGGAGACAGTTTAAACAACGACGATATTCTAAACTACATTCAACAAAACATTTCACGAACTGACGATGATTTGGATTTATTTTCTTAAAAAAAGACTTAAGCCAAATAAAAATTTTTAAGCTTAACAAACATGTTTGTTTATTTTTTCGCACCCATATGTCAGATTCAGTCTGTTGCCGAGAGGTCTCCGTCGCACTACTTCTATTGTCCCCCGCCTGTTGTCCCTCACACTAGTTCTGTTGTCCCTCGCTGGTTGTCCCTCACACTAGATCTGTTGTCCTTCGCATGTTGTCCCTCACACTAGTTCTGTTGTCTCTCACACTAGATCTGTTGTCCTTCGCATGTTGTCCCACACACTAGTTCTGTTGTCCCTCGTATGTTGTCCCTCACACTAGTTCTGTTGTCCCTCGTATGTTGTCGCTCACACTAGTTCTGTTGTCTCTCACACTAGCTCTGTTGTCCTTCGCATGTTGTCCCTCACACTAGTTCTGTTGTCCCTCGTATGTTGTCCCTCACACTAGTTCTGTTGTCCCTCGTATGTTGTCGCTCACACTAGTTCTGTTGTACCTCGCCTGTTGTCCTTGTCACTAGTTCTGTTGTCCCTCGTATGTTGTCCCTCATACTAGTTCTGTTGTCCCTCACACTCGGCCTGTTGTCCGTAGCCAGTTGTCTCTCACACTCTGTCTGTTGTCTCTCCTCTGTTTTCCCTCACACTAGTTCTGTTGCCCCTCGCACTAGGCCTGTTGTCCCCCACACTCGACCGGTTGTCCCTCACACCTGGCCTGTTGTCCCTCACACCCGGTGTTTTGTCCCCGCACTCGGCCTGTTGTCCCTCACGTCTTGTCCCTCACACTCGGCCTGTTGTCCCTCACACTCAATCTGTTGTCCCTGGCCTGTTGTACCTCACACTCGGTCTGTTGTCCCTCGCCTGTTGTCCCTCACATCCGGCCTGTTGTCCCTCGCATGTTGTTCCTCACACTCAGCCTGTTGTCCCTCGTCTGTTGTCCCTCACACTAGTTCTGTTGTCCTTCGTCTGTTGTCCCTCACACTAGTTCTGTTGTCCCTCACATTCGGTCTGTTGTCCGTCTCCTGTTGTCCCTCACACTCGACCTGTTGTCCCTCTCGCCTGTTGTCCCTCACACTCGGCCTGTTGTCCCTCACACCCGGCCTATTGTCCCTCACACCCGGCCTGTTGTCCCAGACCTACTCTGTCACCTGCGGCCTGTTTTCTTTCTGTCTCTGTTAGAACGCTTCCCATGACAGGTTTGGACGTTGACATCTTAAGCCAAGTCCTCGCCCGTTAAGACCTGTTGTGGTCGTTTGGATAGTGCAGGGACATGCTCTTCTGTTTCACTTCAAGTAAAGACCAGCTCACAGACGTCTTAGACGTAAAGCTTCATGTATTTTTTTTTTTTTTTTTTTGAAATCGGAGTTATTTTCAAATCCCGACATGCATCAGTTTTCGTCGCTGTCCTCATGTGTCCGGGGGGGGGGGGGGGGGCAGGGGGGTAATTTTTAGGCTAGTCGCGGTCTCCTCAGCGTTCCAATTTCGTGAAAAAGCGGGGTATTTTTCATTCATCACTCCTGGGTTCACACGGAAAGGGGATTAATTATGGGTTAAAAAAGGATGTATTATTTCAAAATTAGTACACAACGTCAAGTGATTGTTTAAAAAAAGTTATGGACATGCGTGGTAACCAGTTGATACGTAAGTAGCCACCCCCCCCCCTCCCTCCCCTCCCGCTTCGGGTCAGCCAGCCCTGCATGACAACACACCGGTCATATACCTCTAGTACATAGATCTAGCTTCAATATCAACGCACACAAATTATTTGTCCGTGAGAAAAGAAACTCATGTGTTAGAAATTAACAATTTACCTTTGGTGGAAAATTCGAGATTTATTTAGATAATTTGACCTCATCTCCCAAAGGTTCGTGGAATGACTGCTTATTCAAAGAACGGGCCTCGATAAGGTACTATTTATTAGAGGTGTGACGGTTCACCTCCGGCTCGGTTCGATTCGGTTCGGTTCGGTTCAACAAAAATTTTCGGTTCGGTTCGGTTTTTTTCGGTTCGGTTCAGCAAAACCAACCGGTAGTTTTCTTTTCAAATATATATATGTATATTTCAGGGCTGGTAGAAATCATGACTTTTTTTTAAAAAGTCATGATTTTTTACTTTTTTATTTAAATTGACTTTTTTATTTAAATCACCAAAAAAGTCACAGAACATTTAAAAACCTACAGAACTGATTTTTCACTATTTATTAGTCTAATGCCACTACAGTTCTCAGCAATATCACATCGAATAACTGAACATTTGCAAATAGCTTTTACGTTTCAACTATTTGCCGCATCTCGGTCGAAATATCTTGATATACGGGAGCTAGACGTCTACCAGTCATTTTTTTTTTTCAGATTTAGTGCACCACAAATTTGCTGGGTTAATTTACTCTTTGACTTTAAAAATCAACAATGATAGTGACTCATAATTTTTGTACACACTGAGTTAATCACTGATTTAAATCACTGATTTAAATCCTACCTGCCCTGATATATATATATGCGTGTTTATTTTTTTTTATTTATTTATAATTGCCTGCACTTAACCCGATAATCCGATATTTCTTTTTACCTTAGAACAGATACAAAACCTAACATATAACGGTAATCAGGGTTTTGCGTTGGCGGGATTTTTGTCCACTTTGTTGGCATTTTTACGAAATGACTCACTTTTTCGGAACCCACCGAGTTTTTCTGGACCCAACTGAGTCACACTTTCCTTTTTTGACTCACTTTCCTGAGAACCCAGCGCGAACCCTGACGGTTATGTCTTATATTTATTACCTCAAAGATAAAATAAAACTAAACTATACTAAAAGAACTAAAATAACATTACCAAATTAATGAATTATCTTGTTATAAATAGCAAAAAAAAAAAAAAAACGAACCGAAACCGTGATTGGGCTTTTCGGTTTTCGGTTCGAACCGAACCGAAGCCTTTTCTCGGTTCTCGGTTTTCGGTACGAACCGTCACACCTCTACTATTTATTTAGACTGAGAGGTTGAGAGTGGGAGGCTGTTCTGACTTGTGAGTTATATGTTTATTATGTCAGGGTGGGCATGGAAAATTAGGGATGAAGTTTGTTTATTATTTTGGAGAGTGGGGGAGGGAGATTCGGAAAAGGGTATGCGGTGTTGATACCCCCTACTCTATTCCCCTTACCCCCTACCCCCTCCACACTCACACATCTCTGCCTCTGAGACTATTATAGTGTTTTGCCTTGGGCACAGGAAAGACAACACTATCTAGAACCTTATTTCGCTAGCGAAATGTTAAACACTTGACAAAAATTAAATGCAAAATGCACTTCCTTCAATGGTTATCTCTTGAATAATATATTGCAAACAACACAGCTTGAATACGTCTTATTAGCCGAGTAGTGTTTGGTTTTTGCTTGCTTAAGGTTTAATTGACTGAGCAGACATACATATTTTGTCCTGTTATCTATTTACGCAGTGAGAGCTCGCACAAAGCTCAGCAACTGTGTTCTGTGATGTATGTTAAATGCACTGCATTTACTTGCAAAAATACACTCTTTTCAGATGGCGTTTTAACAAAGAAAACGAAATCGAAGACGAAAATAAAAAGTGACATGCACACGTTCAGATCAAGCTCTTCATAAGTCCTAAGTTTCATGGTCCTAGGGCTCATAGTGTCAGAGAAGAAGAAGACACAAAAATCGGAAAAAGTGTCAAGAAGAAAAAAAAAGGACGAACGGCTGCTCGCACAAATTCATATAACTCTTGCAAGCCAAGGCTTGTCAAGTGTTAAAAATTAATAACTATGGTAAGGACGTTATCTCACAACTGCTAATGAACCTTTCCAAAAACGGGCTCAATCTTCACTAGCCGAACGCCATTTTATGGCATTGCTGCAATCTATTTTGCATCCTAACTCATCAATTCCTGTTTTTCATGACCAACATATTACCGATTCCTTCATAAGGGTTCTGATAGTATTTTTCTCTTCTTTTGTTTTTATTGGTTGGCCAGTTTTGCAATTTCATTCCGAATACAGTCAAATACATTAGACGTTTGCGATAATAATTCGTTTAAAAAGGACCTGGTGTATTCTTCCAAATCATTTAGTATGTTACATTTTTTTGCGATGCACAAATGAAGTGATAAAAGTAATAAAATATGTGGGGTTGAAAGTGTACCCTGAAATTTAAACATTTGTAAAAAAACAAGTCTTGAAATACATTGTGTCGTAATAATTATCTGGTGTTTTGAATGAGAAGGGACAGGGGGGGGGGGGGTGAGGGTGAACCATTCCTCCCTCATAGCTTGGGCAATGATTGTATATAATAGCTTGAAGGAGTGAGAAGGGAAAACAGTACCTAAAAGAAGTGAAAAGTGACATAGATGAAGCAATCACAGTGGTGGGAATAGATGACCCGTTAATTGGTCTCCTTCCCCATTTCTTTCCGCCCTCCCCTCTCCCCCTGACCCAGGCACACAGTCCTGTCTTACTATACATTTGTTTTTGTTTGCCCGTATCCAGTGGGGCCATATTCACACGACTCGGCCACATCTATCAGATCCAATAGATAATAACTTCAGCCGTTTATTTATTTTTTTATGGAAAAACAATTTCGCCCACCCCCCCCCCCCCCCAAATTAGCTTAATTCATACATGGAGAAAATAAACCTCGTTTCGGTGCTTGCATGCAATGAATAAATGTGTGGCTGACTTGCCTGCTCGTGCAACACTAAGTGTATATAATAAAATACGTAAACAGCATACGAACATAAATAGAGAAGCGAAGGCAGGGGGGGGGGGGGGGGGCAAACTTTCGTAACGGAGGGGGGGGGGGGGCGGGGGCGGGGCCAAAGGATAGTATGGCCCCCACTCTAAAAAGTGGGG
>OX457030.1:65627890-65820354 GCA_949752745.1 Protula sp. h YS-2021
TACAAGCAGTAATAGGTAACAGAGGCTAGTTAACAGGCAACATAGCTGAGATGTTGAATGGGGCGGGAAGTATACAGGAGACGGGAGGGAGGAAATATTTCAATAACTACCAGTCTAACCTTTTCGGTTTAAAAACAAAACTTGTTGTTGTGGAGGGGAGGTTAAACTAGAGTGGGGGTTAAACTGTATATTTTCACTGAGTGAAAGAATAACGCTATTTGCACATTTATTCGGAAGTTGTAGGAAAGCATTGTTGTTATGTTAAGGCCGTAGTTGATACCATTTCTCCAAGATTTCTCTCTCTCTCTCTCTCCCCCCCCCCCCCCCCCCCCCGCCATCCCATCCCAGAACCCACGTGTTCCTACTAATTTAAGCCTTCATATTTTATGATATCATAATTCATCAGTAATCAAATATGTGATACGGCCAAGTATATTTTTGATCTAAAATGATTGAACTGTGCTACAAATAAATAAATAAATAAAAGTGAGAACTGTTTTCCATGAAGTTTTAATCAGAAGGAACTAGAAAATCTGTGTATGGGTCAATGACATGCTCCACTTCTGACTTAAGTTTTTTGGGTTTACAGAGAAGTAAATGTTTATTCGTAATTTTTTCTGTATCTGCTTATTAATTATATCATTTGTCATACATTTTTGCCTCTCGTCTTCGGCGCTCCCATTTCATACAAAAACAAACAGACAAACAGACAAACAAACAAACAAACAAAACCAAAAACAAAACACACACACGAATTTTAAAACTAGCAGCCTATAAATTAATGATATAAATGTTATGCCATATAAATACTTTATAAGCTATCCGACCAAAGACACATTTTGGCCTATTGGTTGTCGAAATTTTAAAAAAGTTCGATATTATCCTAGCTTAAGAAAAAAATCGCGAGATTCCGGGACCAGCGTGGGGGGGGGGGGGGCGGGGAGGGGGGGGGGGGGTCAGGAAGAAGAGGGTTGGCGCTTAAGACAGTTTCTACGTTAAAAAAAAATTGTGACAAATATATAAAGTAGATGACTTTTTTTGAGCAGCATATTTCTTGGCAATATAAAGGATTAGGTTTTCAACTGGTTTGCCAAATATTACCATGTTCAGCAAAAAAGTAACGATTGTGTTACAATTAAATTGCAATAGATCTCTGCAGGACGAAATACCTTAAGATTTATGTCAGTGTTAAGTTACGCGTGTAGCTGTTTTTGTACACGAGCTTTTGTGGGTTCAAAGGCCGTGTAAACGTGTGTCCTACTTAAGATTTTGTACTTTAAACTATTTAAACTTGCAAAGAGAACGTCAATATTGTTTAGTTCAGTCGCGAAAATATCACGGAGGCTGGGGGGGGGGGGGGAGGTGGGGAGCGTGGGAATGGGCGGGGACTTATAGACAACCGTAAAGCAATGATCACGGGGTACGAGGCTGTGGAAGGGGGCGGGGCGGGGGGGAGGGGCTGGGAGGGGACTTATAGACAACCAGTAAAGCAATGGTCACGGGGTGCGGCCATATACTGTGTGCACTGTGTGTCAGAGAGCCAAGCCCGACTATGCCAATACCGCCTGGTGTTCAAGTTCGCATTTGTGTCATTTTCTTTTATTGGCATTTTTCTTGCTTTCTTTTTTTTCAGGGCTCCTGGATTTGTTTAGGACCTTTTGCGAATTTTTTATTTGTTTTATTCATTTATTATTATTATTATTATTATTATTATTATTATTATTATTATTATTATTATTATTATTATTATTATTATTATTATTATTAATATTAATATTATTATTATTATTATTATTATTATTCACCTATGTATTTTTATTTTTTTGGGTTTATGGCTGGTGTGAGGTTTCGGGTTTGTCCAATCTGCTTTTAGCAGAAAATGCCTGGATTTCAGCGACATTCTTGTTTCAGTACTGAAAATTCTGGAAGCTGAGGTGCAGATCCTGTCGAGTTCCTATGTAGAAGAGTTTAGTCCTGATTTTGACAGAGGGAAGCGTTGCTCTCACATTTGGTTCAAATGGAACACTTTCTTTCAGCTTCCAATAACTCCATAGTTATTTCTTAAACATAAACTGAAAATGGAAAAACTATTAAGAAAAAATAAAAAAAGATCGAGTGACCGATACTTTAAATAAAATTGATTCCTTGTTATGAAGAATGAGGTACATATATATTTTATTGTTGTTAGAACAAAATTTTCTTAGTGCATGATTATTGTATCAGCAAAAAAAAACAAACAAACAAACAAACAAACAAAAAAAAAAACAAAAAGACAAAAAAAAAAAAAAAAAAAAAAAAAAAAGACAAAAAAAAAAAAAACGTGATTTGCAGTAATTAGCAGTAACTATCAGTTTGACTGAGTATTGTTAAATATGTATGGGTGATATCTGAAATGACAAAAAAAAAACTGCATGGTTATTTCAGCGTAAAAAACTTACGTAAAAATTAATGCATAATTGAAATAAATAATAATAATGGCTCAACATGAGGGCAAATACCGACATCTAATTTGTCACCCCATTCCTCTGGTCACAAGGCCACTAAGCAATAAGCAAAACAAGCTTCAGTTAACAAACACTTGCATTCGTGCACGTCGACACGTTCTCCTAACGTGTCCTTAAGCAGCGGGTTTAAATGGAAGGGCGATTTTAATAAAGATTTCATGCAAAAGGTTTGATAAATAGAAGCAGATAGTAATCCCTCATATAAACACCGTTATTTATTCTTATCATTCCTATTCTTATTAATTTTGTTATATTATTATTTTATTATTGTTTCTGTTGTTATTATTATTAGCAGTAGTAGGAACAATAGTAGTAGCAGTTATAACAGTAGTAGTAGTTGTTTTTGTATTGTTCTTCTTTAACTGCTAAATAGAGGTGTTTTGTTGGCAGATTACCTTGACCACTTACACAAGGAGGGCAATGAAATAGTGGCTGTACACGTCATAGAACTTCCAGAAAAAGGCCACGAGCGTGAGTACCCCACGAACCTCCCCCGACCATTGACGAAAAACTGACAAAATGGCGGCACTTCTTGTGCCCGTTTTGATCCATTTTTAAAAAGCTACTACTCCTACAGTTTTACTCCAATCGTTCCGATGTTACGCAGGGATGTTCCCCAAGGGGTTCACCTACCAGGTATTGTTTTTTTTCGCGGTTCACCAAAAACTACCGAAATTGCGGAAAAAACTGGAATAAAGGGTAGTAAATAACTGAATTGTCAAACCATTCATTTCTCTCAGTCTTTTTCAAATAGTTATAAAATTTTAATCGAATGTAAAATTGTGTAAATGTCGGTAAATACGTGAATCATCAAAACCCAACATCTCCAACATCCCTTTTCTTGAAGCTTCCACCCGGAAAAACTTGTTTTTGTGTTTTAAAAACAAAGTTCTTCATTTTTTGGCCTAACAGTATTCGTTTCAGAGTTTTTTCTCCTTGGACATGTTTGTTTGTTTGTTTGTTTGTTTAAAACTGAATTTGTGATTCACACATTTTCAACAACACCCCCCCCCCTCGACCCCACAATCACGGGGTCCTGTTTGACGTTACTGCAAGATACAGAGAAATCAAATTTGAAAAAAGAAAACACGGACAACCAGTGACAGATGAAAGCCATGCGTTCTATTTATCTGTGTCTATAAACGAGCAGAACATGAAAAAGGAAAGAATGAGTTAAGCGGACATAGCTAAAAATAGCCATCACGGCTACAGGACTGCTTTGCGGTGTCCACTCAACTTTAAGGACCCTAAAGACATCAACTGCTATCCAATGAGAGTGTCCGTCCAGGCAAAATTTTACAAAATCTAATTGCACATCTTTTTTAGTCATCAGTAAAATGAACAGGTCCTGATAGCACGACATCCTATAGAGTCCCAGGCGTTTGGACTCCGGACTGTATAGTTGGGACGTTTTCTTTTTTTATATATACTTCAGTTAGAATGCATACAGTGCCGACTTCAATTCTTTAACAGTTTTCTCTGTTCTCACAAACGATTTCCATATAAATTTTGTAATGTAAACAAGCATCATGACAAAGTTGATTTTAAAAAATATCTATATTTTTTTTTTACATTCCAGGTGAAGAGTTTCTAACACCCTACAGACTCAATGAAATGTGGTCCGAGGAAACTGAGAAGTCCAAGCAGCTGGAGTCTGCATTTAGGGAACTGTTCGCCAGTAGAGGGGTTCGTGAACTTTGATTTGAGATTGTGACGTCAATCCGACCAAATAACAGAGCATTAATCCTGGTTGTTATTTGGCTTTCATTGGCTCCGACCGCAGATCAAAGTCTTACAAACGTTTTTGAAACAACGTTGAATAGACGCTGGGTATGTAACACAATTTAGATGCAACCAACATGCAACTTTTATCACTCACTGGGAGTGGTAGCCAGGAACGGGTACTTTGGAAATATACCCCCCCTCCCCCCCCCCCCAAAAAAAAAAAACAAAAACAAAAACAAAAAAACTAGAACGTAAAATATGAAAATTTCAAGAGTACCCAAGTTTGTTTTGCATCTACTCTTGAGAAATAGCCATGGTAATCGACCTCATACATGTCCTGCGTGACCGGATGACACAAGGTTCGGGATACTGTGATGGAAAGTGACCACAATATCATTGACGGCGATTTTGATTCATATTTTCTCACCGTCTGTATAACACCGGGTCATAGACGTTAGTTGAATGTCGGATTGTCGATGCTTATGCAACGTCAGAAGGTAAACGTTTTTTCCACTACCATAAACCAAAGTGAGACGTTTATCTAACGTTAATCCAACGTTGCAGTGTTAGCTGTTACATCGAGATTTAGCTGACTATGGACGTCGGAACAACGTCGATGTGCCAACGTTGTATAGACTTGAGGTGGTGGGGAAGGGGAGTTGTATGGACGTGAGTACAACTGCTGCAAAGAGAACCTTATATTGGAAAGGAGAAAGCGATATTTCAAAGGCCAATGACCGCCCTTCTGTTAACGCCTCTTTTTTCATTCAGTTTGCAATTTGGTCGTTGGTGGGAGGTTAGAAATAAGAACACATATCGTTCTAGTTTCAGGTGAGGTGAGGGGTTGAAAATAAACGGATTTCATCAGGATTTTGAAAATTCATTCCATTATTGTAATTAAGGTTTTTCTTGTCCGCAATTAGGTTTAAGTAACCAAAGACTGATTTTCTAGTTTTGTTTTGTTTTGTTTTTAAATCAATATTTTACTTATGAATATTTCAGGTGCAAAATGTAAAAGTGCGCAATGAGGGAGGCATGAAACCTGGAAGTACTCTATGTCACGTGGCGGAAGAGGAAAAGGCTACTCTCATCATCATGGGCACACGCGGTATGGGCAAGTTCCGCCGTACGATCATGGGCAGTGTCAGCGATTACGTCATCCACCACGTGTCATGCCCTGTCGTCGTGTGTCGTCACGCCGACGACGTAGATCAAACTGCCATGGAGTGACGCGGCGCGGAGATTGTCTGGACCTTAGGCCACCAACCCTCCCGGCCCCTCCCCCTTTCTTTGTCTTGGTGGTACGTGTCCTTGTGACACGTGTCCTTGTGGCAGATGTCTTTGTGCAATGTATCTTAGTGGCAGGTGTTTTTGTGGTACATGCCCTTGTAGCACGTGTATTTGAGACACGTGTCCTTGTGGCACGTGTCTTGGTGGCACTTGTCTTTGGGCCATGTGTCTTAGTGGCACGTGTTTTGTTTGACATGCCCTTGCGGCACGTGTATTGGAGACGCGTGTCTTGGTGGCACGTGTTTTTGTGGTACATGCCCATGCGGCATGTATATTTGAGACGCGTATCTTTGTGGCACGTGTCATGGTGGCACGTGTCATGGTGGCACGTGTTTTTGGGGTACACGCACATGCGGCACGTATATTTGAGACGCGTGTCTTTGTGGCACGTGTGTTGGTTGTATTGAAATATGAGAGTTCATAGTGAAAAAAACAATGACAAAAAAGACAGAAAAGTAATTGAGCAGGATCTGGCCAAATCATGCCTTATTTTATTTTATTTTATTTGTAAAGGTGGGGGAGCTGGGGGAGACTGGCGGTGGCGAAGTGATTTGATTAAAATTCCATTTTGTATATTCATCGGTTTCCGATAGCTGTTTGTACTCATTACAGGTAGATTAAGTATCCCAGTTATGCAGTTCTCTTTTTTTTTCTTCTTTTTTTTTGCGAATACTGGGGCAGTTGCGTTGCTTTTGAATTCTAGAGGTTGTAGAAAGTCATAACAAGCTTATGGAATAGATTTATATCGAAGAAGATGAATGCATCCAAAGGCGACTTTTTAGTTCGATTTTAGTGCTGTGCGTAAATGTTTCCATAAATTTCCTTTATACTTACAATTTTGATTTCTTGATCAAAGCTCAAGTATATCCTGTTTGCTCTAAATTGATAAAATGGTTTCGATTCCGATGTACTCCGAATAAGCCATATTTAGTAAAACCGGATTGATGCATCACAGTCTGGAGTACCAGCATATACCTCCATCTTGAATGAAAATCAAAATTTGAATCAGAAAGAAATCACTGAAAAGAGTTTAAAAACTCAAAAGGATCTGAAAAAAGTGGCCTTTGTATGACGTCATATTCTACGCAAGGATTGCAGTGGTAGATTTTATTGCAAATATACAGTTGACCTGCAACAGAGTGGTATTGTTTTAATTGTTACCTGAGTTGTTTCGATGCGGTAAGCGTAAATACATTCTGTGCATTCAAAATATCTTTTTTTAAAGTTACTAATGATTAACTTGCAGATATTGGAGCCCGGAAAATCTGTATGCCATTTTGGGAGTCAATAAATTTTGTATTTTAAGCTGCAGTACATGAATAGAAAAATATTAGCGAAGGTTTAAAATGTAGGTCAATGTATGTGATCTTACATATTGAAAACGTCAAATGCTTGCAATGGCGTATTTAGAGAACAACAGTCGGAGTTATAGCATTGGCCGTAAGTCTAACGAAATACACAAATCGCTAGCTGTCAAATTCGCACTCTTACCTGTAATAAAATGTTTTTATTTTCTTTTGGATTTTTTTTCTAGTTTTGTAAAAATAATAATAATAATAATAATAATAATAATAATAATAATAATAATAATAATAATAATAATAATAATGGTTATGATATGATTATATGAAATTGAAGAAAATAAATTATTATTATTATTATTATTATTATTATTATTATTATTATTATTATTAAAGACGTTTTTCTACAAATGAAATCTTTCATATTTTGAAGCTCGACTTCACATTTTATTCATTTGAAAAAAAAAAAACAACTGTTATATGAAGGCCTTTCTGAGGGCCTTTTTCATTGATACACTTGATTTGTTTACATTTCTGTCTATTTACATATTAATACATTTTTAACATCTATTTTAGCATATAAATCTAACGTTTTATTTCGTAAAACGAGCTTTTACAAGTAAAAGCGCAATTCGCGTTCTCCACTTTTAATATGTTGCCTTCTGGTTACGATTACCACGCAATAAAAAAAAAAAAAAAGAACTTTTTTGTTGCAGTTCGAAGCACCTTACCCCGCCTTCCTCCATCGACCAATGAGAGTGAAGGAAACATCGTCTGATAGTCTTTGTATTTTCAGGTCATCCCCTTTAAGCCCCCAATAGGTGGTCACAAACTCACCCAGGCTTGTTGTGGAATGGGTGGGAGGGAGAGTAGGTTAAAAGTGGAGAACGAGAATTGCGCTTTTACTCGTAAAAGCTCGTTTTATGAAATGAAACGTTAGTTTTACTTCGCAAAAGCTTTGAATTCGCTTATCTCCACTTTTAATGAGACCTGAGTCCGGAGCAGAGCAGTCTGCTATTCTGAACTGCACAAAAAGGTCGCGAATTACGATATGACCTGTAAAAATCTGTTTGTTTTGGTTCAGTGGAAATAATGGGAACTTGTAGTAATAGTTGAAATAAACGTCTATAAGTAAATTCCATCTGTTTTAATTCTTTTCCGAAGATGGCCCGGGGGGACTATCCTTGGCCTTAACAAAATGAAGTACCAAAATAATCGTAAAGAATATCACAGCAAAGGGTTTAGTCGTCTTAGGTAACCCTAGACTTGACCGCCCGACAGGAGTTTCTTCTACCATCCCATCCCCCTACCGCCCCTTGGATGGATTCCTACTTCGGTCTTTACTCGAGTGCTATGTATTCCTTTGTATAATTAATCTTTAATTGCAAAAAATACAATTGTATCGTAAACCATTATAGATTTACATAAAATAAAACCGGAAAGAAATTACATCTGGTAGTGCTTACAAAGGCATGCTATGTCACTTCTATAAAAGAATGACTCCGGTGTCCTTATTTTAACAAAGAATTTCTTGCAACTTCTGAAATTTATAACCTAAAACCTGTAGAAGGTTGGCTAGAATACCCACAATCATTCAAGTACATTGTTTAATTCGAAATAATGACAAAATTCATTAAACTCAGTGATTGTTTTCCTAGATGGGGCCGGTATGGTACTATGGTCCCATTAGTACTGTGCTTATGTGCTCGGTCCTTCTGTCTCAGGGCTATGGAGACGTGCGGTCCCTGAGTTACGGTCGGGACCGAAATGGTCCCCCTTTTATTCTAGTAAGCTAGAAAGGAGAGTGAATTTCGTTTGATTGACTAGCCGTGAGGTAGAAGAGTGGCCCACGGTAGCTGTATTTTCAAAGAACTCAGTTTCCTGAAACATACTTAACTACAATTGTCCTTTTTCCTGGTGCTTAACATAAGCACGAAAAAAATGGTCCTGGAGAGAAGAAAGTCGAAATGTCTGCAAGAAGTAGTGCCCCTTGGTACACATTTGTTTACTTTCTCGGCTTGAAGTTGTTGTTTCCGTTACGGCCCTTTTCAAAGCTGCCTTTCTGTTTACCCTTGCCCTTGAATTTGGGGGAAGGAGACCTGTAGCAAAAAATTTTGCTGATAATGGCCGTTTCCGATGCTACGGCCCCAATGAATAGAGACCGGATAGCTCGTCTTGTGAAAAGTCTTTCAGACAATACTTGACGAAGGAGTTGGGAGAAGTCCAACAGCCCGTCTTTAGTATGTCTGAAAGTGACACATTACGTGAGGCCCTTAACGAATTTGCAACTTGCCTGACCCTATGGGCTTTGATGTTCGGTCTGCAGGTTCGGATCTAATTGTGCCTCGTCATAAGCTGCCAAGATGACCCTTTCTATGTAGTTTGAAATCATTTGTTTCGAGAGGTCTTTGTTGAATTCTGGCACAAAGGAAATTATGAGCAATTTTTGATTTTACGATCTGTATGTTTCTGAAATTTCCAGATACTGGCGTAAAACTCTGACGGGGTACAGAGAGACCAGGTCGTCCAGTTCGGGATCCTCAGGTAGGACTGGAAGGTTTATATGGTTAAAGATGGCCATTTCCTGGGTGATGATATGGGTCTTGCCCATGAAGCCTACCCTTGGGGGTTCGGGTGACCTTTTCCCATTTGCCATTTTCTTTGCTTACCCGTCATTCTAAGGCCTAAATTTCGCCTCTTCTCATGCCTCAAGCTAGGGCTAGTAAAAATGTGAACCTTACCGTTGCATTTTTTGCTGATATGACTTCTCCTCCGAAAATATCTGGGCTTTGGAGATAGCAGAGGACTAAGGCTAAATCCCATTGTGCAATGAAGGGGTCGGGATAGCCATTGGACCACCCGCCGAGAGACCCCAATTTCCTCCAAAGGACGCCAAAAGTTTCCTAGTCTCCCTCCTACGGGCAAGGAGTTGTAGGAGAGTAAAGTCTTCTGAGTTTTCTAAAGTATCTCCGGAGACGAGGGCGTCTCGAGGCGGTACTTTGGTTGGTTGCTACTTGCACAGCTGCGGGGAGTGCCCCTCTGTCTTCCTGCCGTTGTTCGGCTTCACCTTCGTGGTACTGGGCGGCTGGGACTGTGTGTTGGGTTTGCTCTGTGCAGGCGTGGAGTGGTACGGTCTTTTCCACTTCTCTGAACGGGACATCCTCTGGAGCTATGGTGGACGGGTTCGGCGCTGAGAGGTCAGGGGGAGATGGAGTCCTGATTGGTCGTCTGCCTGCCGCGACTGGGTCTTTCCAAAGTCTCTGAACTCGGCCCGGTGACCTTGCACAGTCCACTTCCCGTAATGGTAGATTGAAACGGGAAGGGTGACAATACTTCGGCCTCTTCTTCATTTCCTCTTCCTCCGAGTCCTGATCGTCAGAGCCCGTTTCAGGTGGTTGTGATAAGCCCTGCGACGTTTGTGGCTGGAGTGCCCCTGTTGGGGTGTAAATCTCTGTCCCTGTTGCGAGAGATTGCGGAGAGAGGAGAGGTATCCTTTTGTAACAGTTCCTCTTCATCATCCAGTAGTATCAACACTTGTCCCGAAGATGACATGCTCACCAATTCCTCCTCACTTATCGTGACCGTCTCTGGAGGCGGGCATGAGTACGAAGTCGCGGCGACTGACTGGCTCTCTCTGGAGGAGAGCGGGAAACCGTAGCGGACGGTTTAGCTCCCCTCTCCTGATGGATCAGTGTGCCTTGACTTTCTATTTCCTGTTAAGGGTCCAGCAACTGTTTCTGTAAATGTGATTGGGGCGAAAGAAAAGCTGAAAACTCATTTGAAAGACGTGGCAGTGCCCCTGTGAAGTAATGCCCAGTTGACCCATTGCGCTTGGAAGGTGGCACCTTGAGCGTGACTTGTTCGGTGGGAGAGACTTGAATGCAGAGTCTGAACTGCTAATGGGCTTAACATCTGGAGAGGTCGCCCATGCTTCTCGGAGAAGGTCTTTCTTTCCCCTCTGGAATATCCACTTCCGCCTTTATCTCTGAGAAGGCCCTCGACTGAGCCAGCGTCTATGTGGATAGGCGTGGAAACCTGACCCATAATGACAGAGCTTGCTTTCCTCATCGTAGCCTACACGTACTCGTCTGTGATGAAGGAAACAGAAGACAGGAATTTGCGTTTATCCCGCCTACGTTGGTTTTTGGCTCTGTGCTTCAGGAGCACCCTCCAATCCCCTGTCAGCTGTTTCACTCGAACACGTGTTAACCTCCTCACCACTGTTTCGCCTACATAATGAGTGGGGGTTACACGAAGTAGGGGAATGGATGCACTGTGGAAGCCGAGGTGGAGGGTGTAAGTTGGCCTCTGTCATATCTGAAATGCAAGCAGAGAGAGGTCATAAGACAAATGTAGTGTAATCGAATACACAAACATAATGTACATAGACGCTCTGACCATCGCTTCCATCTTTATTCAGTCACCTGTATCCTAAACTGCCGAAAATTGCTGTCGGTAAGCGATTTTTGGCGGTTTTTTTTTATAGAAAGAGACGTTTCCTGAGCGATCCCTTCATTTCCCGTGAGCGTAATGGGCGGGACCGTTATGGAAATGACCCCGGGATCGTCACGGGATGCTCCGCCTACGGTCTCACATATGAGCCATCGGACCACAATGGAAAATGGTCTTGAGGGGGCCATTGGACGTAGTGATCATATTCCCAACATGGGAAAATAGTCCCCCATGGTGAAAAAAGTCTAGAAAACGCCCCAGAGGCGTCTCTTTTCATCTTGACTGCCTCTGTAATGCAGAACCTGCTCTGACAAAACTGAATAGTTGATTTTGGAGTGAAGCTTAAGCAAAGATTGACCATTTCTGCGATGACACAGCCGGCTGGATAAAGCTTAATTGAGTCGATGCAGGCAGAGTGGCTTGTAACGATCCTAAACTCCGAGACGAAATGTTCAGGAACCAGTACAGATTCTTCGATCTTGTAGCTTCTAGTGGAGAGAGAGAGAGAGAGAGAGAGAGAGAGAGAGAGAGAGAGAGAGAGAGAGAGAGAGAGAGAGAGAGAGCCACACTTTTCGATCGGGACTGTTGTTTGGTGTCACCGTGTCGTGTAAGCTACTACCAGACCGAAGTTACAAGTGACGAATTGCTCTTTCTACTGAACCAAGTTTATCCACAATACAGAGAATGAAAAATTAGTCCTTCTTTTAGTTAATGTACTAACTTATAAAAATATTCGCAGTTTTTACTAGTTCCCTTAATGCAAAAATTACGGAGCACACAGAATGGCGTGTTGTTTGTAACACCACGCTAAACGGAATGACCTAAAATCACAAAGCCTAGCAGACGATTTCTCATTCGCTCTCATTGGTCGATGGACGGAAGGCGGGAAAGGTGCTTTCGAACTGCAACAAAAAGTTCTTTTTTTTTAATTGCGTGGTAATCATAACCGGAAGGGAACCCATTCAAAAATGGAGATAAGCGAATTCAGAGCTTCTGCGAAGTTAAGTGTGGTTTTGCGAATATCCGACATTTTGAAAAAGTTTACTCATTGTAAAGAATTCCAAAGATCTGTTAGTACTTCGCTCTGAGTTTCTTGATAACCTTGAAAACTGTTTAAAAGAATTTTTACAACGCTTTATACATAGATAAACCTCAGCAAGTTCCACACATTCAAGCCTGTGACGAAGGCAAATGACGCAGTACGTGCATGATCGACAAAACTTAAAAGGGCGCCTCGTCTGCCGTAGCATCCCATAAAACATCTCACATGAACAAAACTATGGAATGCCAATTTCACATTTTTTTAGGCAACTGACATCAAGAATTGATTTTTGATCTCAAAAATTGATTTTTCTAACACTGAGAATTATTTTTTATCTAAAAAAATCATTTTTATATCAAGAATTTATAATTATATCAAGATATCTCTTAATATATCTTGATTTTTAAAAAAATAGTTCTTATTATCAATAAATATTAAGAAAAATCAATATATAAGTAGTGATGTCAAAAATGATTCATTCGTCTCTAAAATTGATTTTTAGAGATCAAAAGTTAAATTCTTGATAGCAAAAATTAAATATTTGATAGAAAAATTCGTCAAATTTTTTAAGTTTTTCAAAATGTCGGATATTCACAAGAACTATTAACAAATAATTGATTTTTGATCTCAAAAATTGATTTTTCTAACACTGAGAATTATTTTTTATCTAAAAAAATCATTTTTATATCAAGAATTTATAATTATATCAAGATATCTCTTAATATATCTTGATTTTAAAAAAATAGTTCTTATTATCAATAAATATTAAGAAAAATCAATATATAAGTAGTGATGTCAAAATGATTCATTCGTCTCTAAAATTGATTTTTAGAGATCAAAAGTTAAATTCTTGATAGCAAAAATTAAATATTTGATAGAAAAATTCGTCAAATTTTTTAAGTTTTTCAAAATGTCGGATATTCACAAGAACTATTAACAAATAATTACTGATGTCAAAAATGATTCATTAGTCTCTAAAATTGATTTTTAGAGTTCAAAAGCTAAATTCTTGATAGCAAAAATTAAATATTTGATAGCAAAACTCGCTAAACTTTTAAAGTTTGTAAAATTGATATTTTTTAACCCAAAAATATTTTTTGTCCTTTAAAATATAATTATTGATAGTAAAGTATAAATTAATGAAATCTGAATGGATTTATTGATATCTTTAATTATATTTTAATGCTATAAATTAGCATTATATGTTAAATTGGCATTCCATACAAAACTGTATATCACCCTTTTTACGACATCAAAATTGCACAAACAAATCGCTGCTAATATACAACGGTGTTTCTCGTATTGATAACAATCTATATTGAAATCAATACAATAATATGGAATTCGAAATAACATGCTTTCGCACACCTTTTTCTGCCACTCGTATCCACGAATGTTTGACACAATCCCTAAAAGCGGACTGATCATTTTTTAAAAAGACTATCCTTATTTTTTTTACCAAACGCGCACTGCAGTTTGTAGTGTTCTGAAAGAAAATTACCTCTCTTTTTGTGACGAAATTGCTACTCGGCACATGACGCTTCCGGCCTTAAAATTTCCCAGCTTTCCCCGCCTTTCTTTCCTTTTTTTTTTTTTTTTTGGGGGGGGGGGGGGGCTCAGGCTACACGAGCCACCATCCCCGCCTCCCTTCTCATCCCCTATACCGTACTCACTGTGGTTGACTTTGTATAAAGCCTTGGTTTTGTATTGAGAGAGAGAGAGAGAGAGAGAGAGAGAGAGAGAGAGAGAGAGAGAGAGAGAGAGAGAGAGAGAGAGAGAGGAGAGAGAGAGAGAGAGAGAAACAGTTAAGCTTTATCGTAAATATCTTGTAAATACAGCTGCAGGGACAAACGTGTTGGATTTGTGTCCGCGCACGTGTGTCTTCCATCCATGTAATGAACAACACCATCTTAAAATGAATTTTCTGTGTCACTCTTTTGAAGGTTTGACTTTCTTCTCCGTTTTGTCGTTGGGGCGTTTTCCTTTGCGTTTTGTACCTACTGATTTGGGCTCTGGTCTTTGTGAACACAGCAGCTTCAGATCTTCGTTTTCGTTTGCACATTGCACTTTATCGTCTGGCTGAATATTAGCATCTACCCAGCTCCAATCATTTCTCCATGCCACATAGCGTGCCCCCAGCTGGGCGGCATCATAGTTAGCCAACCTTTGCCAGACTCGAGACAGTTGAATTTGCCGCTGGTATTCATCCATAAGGGTCGGCTGACCCAGGTGAGTAGCTCTGGTCACAGCAAGTTGGGCACAAAAGTTGATCTGGTTCCTATTCAGTTTAACCATTCCGGATCGAACTCCTCTGCGAGGACAGCCCGATGTAATTTGATCTTCTATGGTATTGTGAAAACATATTCTAAAATGTTCCTTATGATCCAGATTCAGCAACGGATTTTGGGTACAGACATACATCAAATAGTTGACAAAATAAGCAAACATGATTCTCATCTCATGTCCTTTGACACAGGTGATATCATGGCTAATCAGCTCATCTTCATAATCTTCGTCATTCGGGTCAGAGTTTGTCTTCAAATGAATACCAGTCAGACATTGGTACATCCAGTTCTGTAAGGTATCCTCCTGTTCATTGGCTGGTTCATATATAGAAGGCTTGGTAAATACATGTAGCTCCGTATCATATTGAAAATAAGCAATTGTACCCATTTCCATAAACCACTTCGATTTCGCTTCATTCGTTTGACCGCCGCGTGGCTCGCTGAATATGACGTCATAGCCAAGAACCATGTCAACATCCGGGTGTTCCCTATTCCAGTTCATTAACAACTCCGAGCACTGGTAGCTAAGGCTGTAGATATTGGAGCATGGTATATAATGAGTATAAAGTACCACGATAGTATCTCCAGTACATATGTTGTCTGCTCGGCAGGTGGCTATCATATCACTTAGACAAGTCGATGACGTCACAAGCTGCTTCTCACCATGCTCTGCGTTGTTTTCTTTGTTTTCCAGAAACACTAAGCGCTTGTAGCAATCGTTTTGGCCTTCATTTTGTCTCAGGCTGATGCCCACTGCAGCCCAGTTGCCTGGATTGGAATTGAACTCCTCTGGCGAAAGCACCATTATTGCCAGATACTGCTTCAAACTTCAATAAAAACAGAACAAGAAATCTTTTCAATACATCATAAAGAAGCTGTTTTTTTTTATAATTGATTAAATGTTTTAATAAGTTTATAAATTGAATTCTGTGACAAAGTATGGTACAGTGACACATGACATTTATTGTGATAAAACAACACGAGAAGAAAAGATCTGAAAATACTCCTGCGGCATGTAGAACTGTACTCAGCAAACAAACAAACAAGCCAAAAAAAAAAAAAAAAAGGTGGGAGAGGGGGAATAAACAGTCAGAATTCTTAGCAAAGCATACCCATTTGCGAACTGTGTTTGCAAGTGAAAAAAAAAGCCAGAAACTCCCAGAAAAAAACTACAAACGCACTTTGCAATTGGGAATGATATACACGGACATAAACAAGTTGAATGTAAATTTTTCTTGTTTTAAATTTAATTTGATAGAGACATACTTTTTTTTCTTTAAATTGTTGCGTTTATTTATCCCATAACTCCGCAGCCACTCCAAGGGAGTGGTCACTTGTGCAGGTGTCAAATCCATCACGTTTA
This sequence comes from Protula sp. h YS-2021, assembly GCA_949752745.1. Lineage (NCBI taxonomy): Eukaryota > Metazoa > Annelida > Polychaeta > Sabellida > Serpulidae > Protula > Protula sp. h YS-2021. Next base: position 65,643,853 of record OX457030.1, read on the forward strand.
TACAACTTGATTGCAAATATAAATCCATGAGGAATGGCATCACAAGCAACATGTGACGTGCCATGGTGCTGACAGAGATACGTCTACAATGTTTATTTTAATGCCCAATTCAAATTTCGCAAAAAAGTTCAGCTTTCTCTGAAATTCCACATAACAGCCGAATTTTTTTTTCTTTCCCCACTGCTGATTTATATAAACTAAATACGTATCAGAATTTGTGCATAATTCTACTGGTATGAAGAACAACTGCTAGTGCTGCAGGATGTCCGCCCTTGTCGTACAGGATGCATCCTTTTACTGTGGCGTGTTATATTTATCATACATACATGACTAGATCTAGTTCCTGCAGGTAAATTTCCGAAAAGAAGTCCACCCCAAACCCAAACTTTTTAGGCTTATCTTAGTTCTATTTATATTGTGCCTGTGACGTGAAATGCCAAGGTCACTGCATTTTACGATAACAATATATTGGGGAGGGGGAGGGAGGGGTCTTTGAGAATGGGAGGGGGCATATAGGGGAGAGGTATGGGAGGGGTGGGGGGTCTTTGCGACAGAACAACAAGATGACTTATCACCATAAAAAAACTTTTGACACAACAATTCACAGTTTATAAAACATTAAGCAATTTATTCTGATTCTTGACTGCTGCCTTTTGTGCAGCTGTGTGCGGACATTTTCTGTTCAGTACGGAAGCGTGGAAGGGACATTTCACTTCATACTTCATATCTAAACTATACATAGTACTTATGTAGTTCATATGTACTACATATGTACTGCATATGTAATTCAAATGTACTTCATATGTAGTTCATATGTACTACATATGTACTGCATATGTAATTCAAATGTAATTCACATGTAGTTCATATGTACTACATATGTAGTACATAAGTAGTTCATATGTAGTTCATATGAAATTACACATGTAGTACATACCCATGTAGTGCATTTGTAGTACATATGAACTACATATGAAGTGCATATGAACTACACATGTACTACATATGTAGTACATATGAACTACATATCGACTACCGATGAACTACATATGTACTACATATGAAGTAAATATGAACTACACATGTACTACATATGTAGTTCATAGGTAATACACACGCATCAATGAGATATGAAGTATGAAATGAAGTGTCCCTTCCACGCTTCCGTAGTTCAGAGAAAGAGGATACATTCCATGCGTTCTTTTTTGGCTTGTACATTTGCTGAATCTACTGTGATTTAAAAAAAAACCCAACAGCTGCATCTTCCATTTGAAGTGACAAATATTAAGCAAATGTCCTGCCCATGATTCTCTTTTGAACATTCATCGAGTTGTGAATAAAACAAACTTCGGCCTTTTCCATACATCTTTATGAATCGTCTCTCCTCTAAACTATCTAACCATCCACACACGGTCCCTTGCCTGTATTGAGATAAGGCTGTACAGGATGTAAACAACTTTTCAATAATCTTTTCAAGGCCGTGCAAGGAACCTCGTACTTCTTTAGTCTTGCAGCAGAATTAATGTCTGAGATGTAGCTGCAGGAGACGAAAATATGTAAAAGCTTTTCCCCCATACGTAATGCGTGCACTGCAGCAGAATAGATTGTCAGCGCATTAAGAAAGAAAGAAAAAAAGAAAGAACAGCCAGACAGACAGAGACATACAGACAGACTGACATACAGAGACAGACACACAGACAGACAGACAGACAGAGACATACAGACTGACAGAGAGAGAGACAGACGGGTAGACAGAGGGACAGACAGGCAGAGAGAGAGAGAGAGAGAGAGAGAGAGAGAGAGAGAGAGAGAGAGAGAGAGAGAGACAGACAGACAGACAGACAGTCAGACAGATTCAGAGAGATCTGATGTCGCGCTGCCTAAAATGTGCTTCTTGATTATGGAAAAGTTCATAGATGTTTATTATCTAGATCGTAAGATCATGTCTTTTTTCTGCTGTGAGCAGGTTCTTCCAGAAACAGTAAGTTTAATACATCCACATTTAGCATAGCTAATAACTAGAACCTCATTTCGCTAGCGAAATGTTAAACTCTTGACTACCCCTAGTCAACTGCCCCCCCTGCTCTTTTGCAACCCGGTCGACTCCCCCCCCCCCCCTGCAATTTGACTGGAGTGGTCATCTGCCTCCCCTCCTATTTTTTTAGTGAAAAAAAAAATCTTTAAAAAATTAGGCAATTGCGCTGTCCCCGTCTACTTCGTCTCTGAAACAATGAAGATTGATCATTAAATCTGTTTAAAATAAAGAGATGTGAATAACTATTGATCTATTCATCGTCTCTTAACAAAAGGAGATCTAAGAGCCGATTGATCTGTTCTTTTTCGCTGGTTAAAATAGACATAAAGAACAATTGATCTGTTCATTGTAGCTCAGTATCAGGAATGTAAGAAACAATGTGCAGTCGACCGGGTTGCAAAAACGGGAACAGATGACAAGGGGGCAGTTCACCGCCGGGGGAGGGGGGGGACAGATGACCGGGATTCTTTGTTAAAACGCCATGTGAAAAGAGTGCATTTTCGCAAGTAAATGTAGAACATTTAACGTACATCACAGAACACAGTTGCTGAGCTTTGTGCGAGCTCTCACTGCGTAAATAGATAACACGGCGTATGACTGCTCATTCAATAAAACCTTAAGCCAACAAAAACCAAACACTACTCGGCTTATAAGACGTATTCAAGCTGTGTTGTTTGCAATATATTATTCAAGAAATAAACCATTGAAGGAAGTATTTTTGCGTTTTAATTTTTGTCCAGTGTTTAATATTCCGCTAGCGAAATAAGGTTCTAGTTCTTTTTGAATGACAGTGTAGATAACCATCTACGCGTTGACAAAAAATTCAAATTGCAATTGCACTAATCATTGATTTTAAAATCCACAGAAAATTGACAAAAATTGAGTTGGAATAGAACAAAAATTGAACTCAAAATGAAAATTGAAAACTTAATAAAATTGAACATAAATTAAACTGACAACGAATTAACTAGCTGCAACCATTTTCTGAGCTGGTTACCAAATGGTTGGCTAGTGCCAGACATGCCAGTGTCTCGACTGGTCCTCCATACACCTCTAAATCAGTGATGCAATCTAACATGTCCTGCTCCGTGAGTTCGCTGCAAGTCTCTATGTAACCTAACAGCTATATCTTGTTGGAATCCCCAAGCGGCCTGTTTCTTTTCAGCAATATTATTACAACTCTGTTAACTTCAGTTTAAACTTTGTTTATATTAAGCTTTTTTTCCATGAAAATTTGTAAGTTGACACAAAATTAGTTGCATGTTGTAACTTTCAACTAGCATGTAATTACAATTATGTTGTCATTTATAAAAAATAAATATGTCACAAACTTGCATTTTACAAAAAAAAAATAATAATAATAATGATCAATAACGGCAAATAGTATTTTTACTATTTTTATTAGCAAATCGCAAAACAACAGGAGACATATGGCATTTTACTTGAGAAAAAAGTGTAAAGAAAGTTTTTTTCAGCAGAACAAGTGTAGCTTAATTATATTTCTAGGACTGTGTGTGAACAAAACAATGGATAGCCGCACTAAGGGAATATAACTATTAAGAAGCATAAAAATACATGGACATGATTTAAAAGTGTATTTGCAGTTTGAATAAGGAATATTAAATTGAAATCAAAGGGTTAGTTCAACTTAAAAGGTGAGGAAATAGGAGGATTTTTAGTGATTTTTCCATATGCTCTTTCCATATGTTCAATGATCTTTCCATATGTTTTGATGTCCTGACGGATTTACTTTTAGTGACGTTGTCAGAGCGTCGTGATCCATGCCACAAAACAAGCCGCCTGTAAAATGTAACTCTGCATATACATGGGTAGACAGATAAATTGATAAACAAAGATATGTGCAAAGAAAATTGATGGAAAGATAGTTAATTTGATAGAGATAGACAGCGAGAGAGAGAGAGAGAGAGAGAGAGAGAGAGAGAGAGAGACAGAGAGAGACAGAGAGAGACAGAGAGGGGGGGGGAAGAGTAAGGGAGACAGACAGACAGAGAGGCAGAGACACAGCAATGGATAAATAGACAGATTGAAAAATAGATGGATATATGGATAGCTGGATACATAGGTGCAAATTAACAATTTTGAATTTAAAGAATGATCACACAATACGTAAGTCAAGTAAACAAAAATATAGGTATTTTAATTGAATATTCAACCTTGCCCTAAAATAAAACAAATACAGAAATGAATTAATTTGTCATCTGAAGTGATTTCTGTTAATACCTGTGTGTATAAACAAAACATTTTTGCCCTTAAACTTGTGAGGATTCAATTTCATTTCCTGGATAAGTCCCCTCGCAGTCTTTCCGGTGTATACTGGGTCCAGTAGTATACCTGTTGCCTTTCCAACTCCTTTTATAAAATCTAAAAAAGTATACGGCGTATTACGGGAGGACAGAATTTAAAAAAAGGCAAGTCTATCTGTCTGTCTGCCTGTCTGTCTATCGGTCTGCCTGTCTGGCTCTCTCTGTGTCTCTTTCGTCGACTCCATAACCATGCCTTAATTATCACAGAATTTAGTTATAGTTCTGCATATCATATTTCCTGTCTATAAACAAATGAAATATATATATATATATATATATATATATATATATATATATATATATATATTTATAGCGAGAGAGATAGGAAGAAAAATAGATAGATATACAGAAACATACATAGATAGACACATACATATGACAGACACATACGTGTAAATAGCCAAATCCATGCGTAGATATATAACTTTGACCCTATGTGCGGACCATTCCTCACCTAAGTCCTCCTTTGTAACTTTGCTGTATCCAGGACCGAGATAATCTCCCACACAATTCACCAAGTCCTCTGATCGCAAATTGATTCCAAGCTTTGAAAATTCCATATTACAGTGCTGATGAATTGTTTCTACTGGGTATCCAATTGCAATCGCGTGCAAGCTGAATAAAAGTATTCCTTATGTATGTTTACACTCTGTGGCTATCATAATTTCTTGTAGATTCAAGATAGTTTCCTTGTTGTTATTAAGAACACATGTACAATCTGGATAAGGTTGGAACTGGGGAAAAGAATCACGGCGTGTCACACAGCCGTGGCAGCCGGCCTTCGCTGCCACGCCAACAAATTAAATACTGTGTCGATTACAGACTGCATGATTTTATGGATTCTAAAGTGCTATTGACTACATGGTTGCTTAGAGAACAATAGAGTCAACTAAGCAATTTTTCCGTGCGAACATAATTCATAGCATGCCCAAGGTGTTTGTTTTTTAAATAATAATAAGAAATATCTCTATTAAATAATTCACATTAACATCAATTCTTCGTGGATTTCTCTACTTTTATTCCCAACTCTATTCATGGATAATAGAGCAGGGCAGCAATTGTGTGTTTTCGTATCTGATTATGGCGCACAACGTTACCATATGACATGCATCGTTGCCATATGACACACAGCATTGACATATGGCAAATAACCTTGACGTATGACACACAAAATATGACATGCAGCGTTTGCTTTCAAATTATACAGGACTGGATAATCAGGAGGAAAAGTGAGAAAACAGAATTTTTGGCAATTGAAAAGCAATAGTAATCAGAAATTCATAAAAGTCATTCAAATTATCTCCCTTTTCGCAAAATGAACTGAAATTCAATTTGGCAGTTAAACTGAATAGTGAAATAAAAATTAATTTCTATATCATTAACGAACTGAAATTCAATTTGGCAGTTAAACTGAATAGTGAAATAAAAATTAATTTCTATATCATTAACATATCTATTTAATTTCTTTTGTTAAGAAATGTCCGTTAAATTAAATGCGTTTTATACATTTAATTTTATTTGAATTAAAACTGAATTGACAATGTGAAGAATTTACCAAATTTTTGAATTCGCTGCCAGATGATTTGCCAGCGCCAGGCCAGCCAGTGTTCCTCCTGTACCTCCACACAGTGCGATATCAGTCACGTGATCGAGCAAGCCCTGCTCAATGAGCTCTCTGTATGCCTCGACGTAACCGAACAATCCTACCGTATCGGAACCGCCAACAGGAACTATGTACGATTTCTCTCCGGTCTCTTCTCTATGCAAAATAGAAAAGCAATGAAACAAGAAAACAATTGAAGGGGTCCATGCATAAACCTGACAGCTGCACTTATCAGCAGTGGAGAAAAACGCTTTTAAAGGTTGAAATTTTAGTAACAAATATAACTATTCCCACCGCATTCTTCTAAAAAAAAATGCCCACTTCTAATCGGTTTTGAGGTGTAAGACTTACATATGTGATGAAACAGATGTGAAGAAATACCACGGTGGTAATAGTGCATTGTCCTGATAAGTGGAGTTATCAAGTTTATGCATGGACCCCTTCAATTGGCAGGATGTAGGCAGCGACTTTGTTTGGTTTCGATAAAAGTGATCAATTTATTTTTTTGTGTGGGGATTCTATAAACTGATCAATATTGACTGAATATCTACGGCGTGTTGTTGCTGCCTGCCTATTTGTCCTTTTGCTACTTTTTTGTAAATGGACCAACATTTATTTACTCAATACGTTTGGCAAGCTCCTGTTGCTGTGGCCAACTCTCGTTTCGCCAGATCCAGTGCATGGGAACAAAATGGACGTCAGCACCCGCAAGTTTGCTGATGTAACTGTTCCCAAGACAACAGGAGTCTTCAATACGCTACATAAAACAGGCACAATCCTGACATAAAAGTCTGCTCGATAACCATTTAATAATGATTAATAGATAACAATTTAACCCATGATTAATGGATAACAATTTAACCCATGATTAATGGATGACAATTTAACCCATTATTAATGGATTGCCATTTAACCCATGATTAATAGATAACAATTTAACCCATGATTAATGGATGGGAATTTAATCCATGATTAATAGATAAAAATTTAACCCATGATTAATGGATAATAATTTAACCCATGATTAATGGATGACAATTTAACCCATGATTAATAGATAACAATTTAACCCATGATTAATGAATTACTGTTTAACTCATGATAAATAGATAGCAATTTAACAAATGATTAACAGTTAACAATGTAACCCATGATTAATTGATAACAATTTAACCATTATTAATTGATAACAATTTAACTTATGACTAAGGGATAACAATTTAACCCATTATTAATGGATGACAATTTAAGCTCTGATTAGTGGATAACAATTTAACCCATTATTAATGGATAACAATTTAACCAATGATTAATAGAAAACAATTTAATCCATGATTAGTAGATAACAATTTAACCCATGGTAAATAGATACCAACTTTATCCATGATTAAAGGATAACTATTTAACCCATGAGTAATAGATAACAGATCATTTAGAGTTAGTTATGTCACTTGCTTTCTTAATATATCATTGCATATTTATTAATTTCATTACTAAAAAATTAACTTGATCTTTCTGTTAAAACTGTATATTGTGTTTTATTATAAAATGATAACACTAGTGGAGAAACACACTATTTCCAAATAAAAACGGGTTCACTTAAAATCAAAATTTGTCAGTTTATTTTAAGAAAGATATTTTCTTTAGATATCGTAATCACAATTTGTTGCATATTTCAAGTTTGGGCGATAAATTGCCACAATGTCCGAAAATGAGTCTAGAACTTAAGCCCATGTGAAATACAACACAGTGTGATGTTCTATATAGCTCATAACTGATTGGTTCATGGTAAATCTCGAACTTAAATGAAATGCGACACGTAGTGATGTTCTTTGCAGCGTGTTACTTATGAACTCATGGTAAATGTTCTTGCGTTAAGTAACAATTGAATAAGTAACACAATCAAAACAAACAGCATGTTTCGGTGTGTCATTCTTTAAGAGCGCATACTTTGTGCATTCGAAGGAGTCTTATTTTGAAGGTCCTCACTATTAAGAGGTTTGCCATTTGAAAAAAAGAACTACTAAAAACGACTAAAATGTATCTCATCTACCTCAAAAATGCCTCGGAAGATTCTCCAATGCAACACACTCTAGTACTAGAGCAGCATACCTCTGTATTGGAGGCCTGAATGAGGTGACACTTAAGTCCGACCTGAGTAGCTGCCACTGCCGTTGTCCGGCAGTGATTGGATGATTCAGTGCCTGACGCGATCACGTGACTGCACCCTTGAGCTTTGGCTTCCGCTAAAATAAACTCTAGCTTTCTGATCTGTCAGGTACAAAAACACTAATTGCAAGGAACGTTTATTAGATAAAAAAAGAACAATGAACAGACTTTAAGGTAAAATCCGTACTTTCTTTAACATGAAATACATGTTCTCAAAATAATTTAGAAGATAAAGCTATACTTATTGTGATTTTTTTTAAATCTCTACTGAGAGACAATGACAGCATGACTGAGTTAACTAAGCAGACGTCTTGCCTTAAGTTTCAGTGTCATCTGTAAATTGGAGAATTACCGGTTTAGCTGATTGATGGGGCTTCAGCATGCAAAATTCAAAATTATTTTACTGAGCTGAGCATGGAATCTCGAAGGTATTTACACCTTAATACCTTTTGGTCTTGCTAAACTAATAAGCTCGAACATTTCAAATGGACACGTCAAATTTGACGTTAGTATCAGTTGTCATGTAATTAATACATATAGAAATATAATAAATGAAATGAATAGCGTGAAAATTTTTTAATTTAGTTTCTTTAGTTTCTCATGTAGATTCTAAACAGTGCTTAAACAATCGCATATTCTTGTAATCCAGTCTTCGTACCTTGTTGCCTGATAAAGCGCATCCTGTTAAGTCATCACGTTTGATGTAAAGTGTGAAATCTTGCGGAACGCCCGGTGGATTCCAGCGGTGTACTGGCGTAGGTAGGTGCGCTAGCTGTCAATCGAATGATATTATTCAAGCTGTTTTCACGTAGGAAAAGTGCATATATTATTGATTTGGCGCTGATAACTGCCAACGAAATAATAATATTCAAACTGTTTTTATGTACGAGGAATTACTTATATTGGTAATTTGGGGGGAAATGTACTTTCCGATTTATGCAGGCCACGTTACATTTTGTAGTAATTTGTTCAATTAACAAATGGTTTAATTTAATAATCACAAACAATTACTATTAATAGATAGTTAAAGATTGTAAAGAATAATTTGTATTGCCTTCTGCATCTTTTTATGTTTCTCTTTATCTCCATGACGAAACTTGCTTCTTGATTATTTCGTCGCACAATCAATTCATACAATGAAAACGCTAATTTAAATCGATCAGCAATATACCGGCATCAAGACACTGCTATCCGAGGGAGGGAGGGGGCACTCAGGGACCAAAGGGTTACCATGGGTGTCCATGATTCGGGAAATGCAGTCAGGCACCAACGGGTTACCATGCGTGTCCACGATCCGGGGAGCACTCAGGTACCAACGGGTTACTACGCGTGTCCACGATCCGGCAGGACGGGGCACTCAGGTACCAATGGGTTACCATGCATGCCCACGTTCCAAGAGCACTCAGGTACCAACGGGTTACTACGCGTGTCCACTATCCGGCGGGAGGGGCACTCAGGTACCAACGGGTTACCATTTGTGTCCACAATCCGGGGGGCACTCAGGTACCAACGGGTTATCATACATGTCCACGATCCGGCGGGTGTGGGCACAAACGGGTTACCATGCGAGGCCATGATCCGGGGAGCATTCATGTACCAGCAGGTTACCATGCGTATCCGAGATCCGGCGGGGGGGGGCACTTAGGTACCAACGGGTTACCATGCGTGTCCATGACTTTTTAAAATGACCCCTAAACGTAAAATGCTGATTTTCATGGGCATGGGCAAGTGACAGATAGCTGAATGCCATAAATATAAAACACATAATAAATGGCAATGTTATTAAAAGGTTCTGACCAGCATAGAGAAGAGGCTATTCATCCCAGTTGACATTTCCAGCTGTTGAAATTGCCAGGAGATCAACTTCATTGTATTAGCCTAGCTGAGGCGATTGGGCCAAAGGTCAATTCCCTGATTGGGGACCACTTGGCCGAATTTGAATGTGGTACTTTGAGATTACTGGATTAAAGATTTAGAAACAGAACTAGGAGTCAAAGCAAATGTTGAGAGTACTTATGATATCATTAATTTAACTGCATTATTAAACTACATGACTTCACTAATGCTTATATATTTGTTGAAATAAACGAGGCAAAGAAAATAGTTTACCTTTATGCGATATTTTGGCACTTTAGAGACGTTCTCCAACCATTTAGGTGCATCATAACGCTCTAGTGAACTCCTATCAGTATCCCAACTTGCAGCCATAGCTCACCTTAGTTTATGCAAGTATTTTTTGCATCTTATCGTATTGAGGACTGCACAGTGTTTTCCTGTACTATCGTGTTGCATCAAATTATGCATAATGAATCAGGGTCTCTGCACAACTTCGACATTCTGTTCCTATTTACCCTAGGGTCTTTTGTTCCGACGAGTTATTACTTCCCTTGTAAGTTTCTCGTCTTTTTTTTTACCTTTTTCCTTTTAAAGACATCATCATCGGCTAATGATAGCAGGAGATTTCAAAACCTAAATATCTTGAAAATGGTTGCAATTACATTTTTAGAGAAAATCAGTCATCAGACTTTTTCTCGGTGTCATGTCATTGTGATATTACTTTCTTTTCAATTTTTGTGATTTGGATGTATGACTTTATTTGACACATATATAGGTTTTGAATCCAGAAGTTTTAGGCCCTCATCATCGGAATTTTATGACACTATAAAGTGGTTGCATCTACATATTCGGATCAATTTACTTTATGAAACTACATTTATGCAGTGACAATGACTGTGTTTTTAAACAATCACATTCTGAACGGTTTTGATGTAGGATTTACGTTAAGTTTGCAAGAAAGGTTTGAAGAATAAAAACGGAGATATTCGTATTATACTTAAATTTTCTGGCCTCCACATCCATTATGCACACCATTATCCTTCGACATGAAATCACAAATCTCCTGCATAAATCAACGTTGGTAAAACCAGCTCTACTCATCTTCGGTACTTTCCATAATTTTTACTGTTTTGATTTTATTGATGCAGTGTGTATAGGTATTGTCGTTCTGTTTGATATTTTTGTGTACTCATTACACAGACCGCATCACAGAATAGAAATGAAATGTGCGATGTTTGATTCTAACGTAACAGATGCATTTCGAATACATCTCTCATGTTTAGTTTAACCAAAGGGACACATAGGTTATACCCGTTATGTGTACTATATCTTTTCTCCATCCGTCAGTTCGTCTGTGAGCTCTAAGCGCTAAGCCGCTACACTTTTAACTCGATGCAATAAAATATAGTGGAAATATAGTCTCGTTTCACTGTCGCGACCGAAAAACCATTTTGTGACCTTCTCCTCTCCCTATACAAAAAGTACCTCTTAATATAGTTCCGATGCAACTTTCGCAACGCATTTCTCTCCATATAAGGCTCCGTTGGAAAGTATGGTATGTAAAATCGGTCTAGTTATGCTATATTTCCATGTTTCCGTTTGCAGTATATACGAAAACGAGGTTTCTGCTTACGATGACTACCAATGGAAAGGTAAATCTAATTGTCGCAGCATAAGCGTCTTTACAATGCAACCTATTTGGTGACAAGGACATCATATGTATGTCTATTCAATAGGCAAACTATTTCAAGCTAATTTATTTTGTTTTTATAACCTCTAACATTATAATGAAATAAAATCTTCAACAAGGTGAACTCGTTCTGATATTTTTGTGAATGTTTTTAAACAACAAATTAGACAAAGGTTAAATGTTGTTTAAAGTGTAGATAGTTACTCTAAATATATTGTTTACTGGTTAATGAAGTACAATATTTCAATAAATATTTGTTTGATGTTAAATAGCGAGTGCTTTATTTCATATCTGGGTAAGAAATAATTTGGTAGTCGTACGAATCACTTGAAAGAATACTTTTATATTTATCCAGCTTATGCAGATCAAAAAGCACTTAACATAATATTCAAAATTATAACTGCTTTTAGTACATAAATGTACAGGCAGCGCCGTTAGAAGAATCTGCTGAAACCTTCTTCTCAAAGCAGATAGAGGCATGAAGAAAGAAACATTTTTTGACAATTTTTTTTTGGTTTATTATCTTCGAGTTCTGTCTAGGAAACAGGGCGATAAAATTGCATAGAAATTTATTAAAACCTTTACTTATACCCACCAGACATTCTCCTTTTTAAATGGCTATACAATTCTTGTATGTAGACTCGTATTTTTGCATTTTTGTGATAGAAGCTTAAATTGGCAATATTCAAGTGCATCCGACTGACAGAGACTGGTCTGATTCAGCGTAGTACATGCGGGAACGGGACAGAAACGTGAAATGACGAGATTAGATGTGATTAACAAGGACTGGTGTGATTCAGCGTACAGGAACGGGACATTAACTTAAAATGACGACATCACATGCATTTGACAGGAACTGGTCTGATTCAGCATAGTATGTACGGGATAGAAACACAAAATGGTCTGATTCACTGCCATAAGTGCAGGGGCAGGATAGCCACTTACAGTGACGACATCACATGAGATTGACAGTAACAGGTCTGGTTCAGCGTAGTATGTACGGGAACGGGACAGAAACGTGAAATGACATCACATGTGATTGACAAGGACTGGTCTGACTCCGCGCAGAATGTACAGGAGCGCGATAGCAGCTTGAAATGGCGACGTCACATGCCATTGATAGGGACTGGCCAGATTCAGTGTTCAACAGAGCCTAGGAGTATCCAGCGTGAAGTAAAGAGGAGCTTGTTCGACCCCAAATACAGCAAACAGGAACTTGTTTGACACAGTACAGCTTGAGAAGATGTCAACAACGACACTTTATCAAAACTCGACCATTAAACACAATAATTCTATTTTTGATATTGATTCTTTCACACCGCAGCATATATGGTGACATATGTGAGTGTGGATTTTATTTTTTGGCTAAAATGGACCAGTTTTAGACATATTTTACTCAACATGAATGGGAAATAGGCCTACGTTAGTTTTTCTTACTGTTTCGCACCATAACATAAACATCGTTGATAATCAGACTTTGACTTCTTTTTGAAATCGGCTAAATTTAGCATAACCTTAACTGTACTGTATTCGCAATACACGTTAACTCTTAACTAAGTCACTGTATTTAATAACATGTTACATATTACATATTGAGTCATTGCGAGAATTTCACACATTTTACATGCCAAGAACAGTTTATGAATTTACAATAATTGTGTAAATTTACTCATCTTAGCGCTTGTTGATCATATACCAACTCGAGGCATAATGGAACAAATGTACGACCAACACAGCCCTCTAGAATCCAATCCAGAGAAGATCGATTCCAGCTATCATATGATTGAATCAGTAAAATACAAGACACACGCACTAACACTGGTTGAACTAGCTGCAATGCAATCCTTGTACAGTGCACCCTTAAATGACATATAGTACTTAATGGACTCTTTGTACATGCCCGCAACTATTAGACCGCAACTAATGAAACGGACTGCATTCACATAATCAGTGTAGCATGACTGACAAGGAATCTGACTTATAAATGGCACAATTCTGAAAGTAATTTAATATATTACTTTAAGATCCATAAAGTCTACAACGCAGTAGAAGGAAATGTGTCAAAAAATGAACAATTTTCAGACCGTTTGTTAATATATCAAAATTTTCAATAGATATTTAGGCTTGCAAATATTGAATAAGGTGCTTTACTGTCATCTTTCACATGCATACAATATTGTAACAACATCAACGGAAGTGCGCATTACAGATAAGAGACATTATTATGATTTGCAAACTTAATATTTTTGTGCTTGAATGCTATTGCACAAACAATATTTAATCCTTCACCACCAATTATGACGTCATTTGGATACGTTCTAGCACAACTTGAGTATGTGTTTGTAGTTCCGTTTTCTTTTTCATGGTATTTTACTGTTCCTCTTCTTGTTTATAATCAAAATGTTTTGGTTTTCTTTTCAATTCGAAACATCTAATTTTACGTATGAACTGAAATGCTGTCCTAATCACAAAATGCGTACATCGTAAGTATGATCACTTGTCAATCAATAGGGTTCGATATTGTTTCATTTATTTACTCTGCACATTATGTTTTTGTCAGGGGAAACAAACGTCATCTTTCACTTATGATCGATCTCAAAAGGGATTCTAAAGTTTGCATCTAAATAATTTAGTAATTTGACAATGTATTATGTTATTCGTGACATGAGTTAATCGTATTGGTACAACAAATAACCAGAAAAGGTCGAGTAGGGATAATTATTACCACCACCATACAGCTCACAATAAGGACACAACGAAACAGATTGAGCCCAAACCTTTTCATTCGCATTGCACTCTAAAACAACCATGTTTGTGGTGGTTCCATGCTGCCCACTTCCTCCCTCAACAGCGGCGCGGATAATATTACGCTGGTTGTCTTTTACAATTGCTATATAGGCTTTCTTGGTAGGAGACGTTTGCAGTGACATTGAAAATACATACAATCCGGAAACAGGGCATGTAAATTTATACGTTTCTGGATCATAATGTCCTCCGACGTTAGTGATTACATTAGAAAATTCGACATCGGCTCCGAAAGTTTGCATTGCCTGGTGTGTGGCCGACCAAGCAGTGAAGCCCACTGCTCTGTGCAAGTGACCTTCTGCGAAAACAAATGTGTACATCAAAGCTATATATAGCTTTAATTTTTTCCTTTTTGTGGCTATTTACTTATATTGCTTGTATTATGAATTAAAATACTATGCAATCGGGAAACATAACTTTAAATACATGTATCAGTTACTAGTATAGTATTCATTTTGTAATAAAAACGAAGTCACCTGAGGCTGCAGGGATTGCTGTAGGGCCAATATTTTCTGTGGTACCCATTTCACCGGTCTGTCCCTGAGGTCCCGTTGATCCAGTAGCTCCAGTATAACCCTGCGGTCCTGGCGGACCACTAGGACCAGGAGGTCCTGTTGATCCAGGAGCTCCAGCATAACCCTGCACTCCTTGATAACCTCTAGGACCCTGAGGGCCCGTGAATCCAGTAGCTCCAGTGTAACCCTGCACTCCTTGGTGACCCCTAAGGCCTTGAGGTCCCGTTGATCCAGTATCTCCAGCATAACCCCGAGATCCTGGGTTACCACTAGGACCCGGAGGTCCTGTTGATCCAGGAGCTCCAGCATAACCCTGCACTCCTTGGTGGCCCCTTGGGCCCTGAGGTCCCGTTGATCCAGTAGCTCCAGCATAACCCCGGGGTCCTGGCTGACCACTGGGGCCCGGAGGTCCAGTGGCTCCTGTTTCACCTTGATGACACGTGATTATTATAAACGCTATCATCTAGCTATTTTACGACTATGATTCTCAGCAGTCACAAACAGCAACAGCATTATGTATGAACAATTACAAAACAGACGTTAAATGGCTAAAAACTGTCATCTAAGAAATCGCCCAAAACGGAAATTGACGTAATCAAAACTGATTTCCAAAATTACTAAAACCAAAACCCTTTAAGAAGTAACTCATGCATTTAAGCATTTTCATCAAAACTACATTTAACAAATTTTATCTTTATTATTTAATAAGGCATTTAAGTAGAAGATGGACTATATCTTTTATAGTTATGTAGGTGTTCTATATCTTTTCAGCTAATTCTTAAATAAATTAAAAATAGTACCATATTTTTCTGTTAATTGCTGTTTGATAGAAACCAGTTCACTTTTGAAGCTTTGAATGTCCTTGCGAAGACTAGCTATGTCACATTGAAAACATAATAAAATACATAATAAATAATTGTTGATTGTTGTTTCGAAAATGACCCTGATAAACCGTAAGTTAAGATGAGGATGCTTTTATTTCAGTTTTTTAGTATTTTTTTATTGGCAAGCTAACGTTTCGAAACTAGTATGTAAACTAAAGCATTGTGGATCAAATTGTGCTTGTTCTCTGCTTATGTAGTATATAAAATAAGTAAATAAACAAACCCCATTCTGACGAGAAACCTTAAAAAACTCATAAGGTGAATAGAATTTATAGCTTTGATCCTGTAAGGGCAGTAAGTTCTTTATATTCCAAATTCGTACCTATAGTGCTGATCAAGAAGCCAAACACTCCAGCATATATCAGCTGTAGGACAAAGAGAACGATAACAGCAATCATCCAGAAACGCATGGAGTCTTTTACAGGGACCTTCTTGGACTTCGTCTTATTTCGACTTGAATTCGTATGTCTTTGATCTGTAACTAAGGACACATGAAAAATATTTCTTTATTAGTTTCATCATTTCATAGCTTTGAAACTCGCTTGTACCCCTACTGCGTCATTCCAACCTTTTTTCACAGTTTGAAATACTTTATTGTCTCTTTTCTAGGTAGTAATACAACAGCTTACCTGTATGTAGTTGTAAGAAATTTGTGCAGGGTGCCGCCTTAACACATGAGCAGACAAAGAGAGTTTCATATAGACAACATGTATGAACGAATGTTATTGTTAAAATTGTTTTAAAAAAGCACAGTGGAAGAATAATTTATTTGTTTGGACAAGTTTTTACAATTAACAGTTACTAAATGTTTTTTCTTTTCAACATATAATATTCAACTACAATTTTTTACACTAAATCTTAGTTTATTTGTAACAAATTTGAAAAAGACTTTCTCTGAAGAAAAATGATTGCATTAGATTGCCTTTTTAATGGAAATCAAGTATGAGTGCTACAATTTCTTCATAAATACAAAACAAACCACATTGTCATTTCAGCAGCTGTGATGGCCTACCTGTTTTGGGTTTACCTACATCATTATCGTGGATACACATATAAGGGTTCATTTCCATGCTCGGTACCTGGTAAACATTCCTGTTCCCACCTAAATCTTGAATTTTAATATCCTTTTTAAAACTCATTTTTGAATCTCTGTAAAGTGTTTCTATCAGATTAAAAACAATGTTCCAGCAACAATTAAATTTATATATTAACTTTATGGATATTTCTGTTATCTATTCTGCTACGTTTATTCACTCAGTTTGAATTAACAGACTCGATCGTGACTACAATATCTCCCTGGGACTACGAGCCATAGAAGCTGTAATTGCAAGGTCATATATACAAAAAAATGCCCTAAATACGTACCATGTTATGCTACGCACTGAATACCTCTGTAGTGTATATTTATACTTCCTCGTGCGCGTGGTTCTTTGTATAAGACAGCACTTAGACATTAAATACACTCTGTTGTGTTCTGTTATTTACCGTGATAAAGATCCAAGCCTATAACGACTACAGCAGTAGACTGCTGTAGATTGACATTTGTAAGTTTAAATTAGATTAAAGTAAGTTATAATAAATTAAAATAAAATTAAAATCTAAATTACACAGTAAATCAAAATTCATTGGGCTTCGTTCGAAAGACCGATAGCAATTGGCGTTATCATCAACGTTGCTGTCTCTGAATTCCATTGATAGAACAGAAGTGATCGGAGTTAGTATCTACTAAACCGGTATTAGCGTCGGTGATATCACTAAAATGTCAGTGTTGTCACGTAAAACACGTTGGAACAATATTTTGGATTTATCTACGATGTGTACATATTAATAAACTGACATCCTACTGTTTCCCCAAGATTTACTTTGTTCAAACAATTGCACCCATTACTATTCTTCGTAGCTTCGGGCTGATTTCAACGTCGGGTTACGACAGTTGAGTCCAATATGCCATCTATTTGCCAGCGTGTTGGCAAATATCGGCCCAACCACTGAAGAAATATTGGACGTTGCCTCACCGTATTGTTTAGGGTTGTCAAGATGACATGTATTTTCGGTCTTGTAAGGAATAACATTAATTATGAAGTGAGCTATTCTTTACTCATGAAATACAATTTTAAACGTTACCATGCATTTTTTGGCAATTTTTGCTTCAGTTTTACACTTTTGCTTCTTTTTCTCCCTTTTATTTTGCAAATTGTTGTGTTTCCGGTACGAAAAAGCCAAAAGTAGAGAAAAATGTCGCTTCACAAACATTTTTCACAAACAACACGATGGTTCAATGTTTTTCAATTGTTTTCAAGAACAACTTATAGCAACGTCGATCGAACGTGCCAGTTCTATTGGTGCATGTTTATTTGCACATATATGAGATTCAAAATCATTTACTCATGGTGCCGCTAATTTCGAAATTACGGCGGAGTTTTGTACATCAACATGAGGCAGCAGGCACTGGTTTTGGTGAGATACGGTTACAGACATCTTCTGTTCCGTATGAAATAAGAAGTGATTTTAGCGGGATATCTTTCACTTTCAGTAGGATAGAGTCGCGTAACTCTGTTCTTCGGTATGAATCAAGCCGTGAATTTGGCGGGATTAACATTTAATTTTAGCAGAATAGAGTCGCATAAGTCTTTTGAGCATGCAGCAAGCTTAGCGGCAGAATCGCACACATCTGTTCCGTATGAAGCAAGCCGTGAATCGCACATGTCTGTTCAGTATGAAGCAAACCATGGATTTGGCGGGATTTACTATTACTTTTGGAAGGGATTCAGTCGCACATGTCTTGTAAGTATGAATCAAGCCGGGTTATCCGCCGGATTTACTGTTGGCGTGATAGTGTCACATACGTCTGTTAAGTATGAAACAAGCCGTGCTTTTAGCGGGATTAACTTTTGATATGATACAGTCACATATACTGAAGGACAAAAGAAAGTTCGAACATAAAAACCAAAATATCTCCAAAACCTATGGATAATTTTTTGCTAAATTTTTAGCATCAGATTATAATTAGAAGTTGTAACCATCATTATTTTTTCATGCAGGTGTGGTTATTTATTACGGGTTTGTAGGCATTCAAGCACAGTACCTTATTAATCCACATAAGTCAGTACCGGCTGGATAAGACACATGGTCATCCAAAATAACTGCATATGTAAACGCAGTAAATCGATGAAAACAACGGATAACTGAGATGCCACGAATACTGCAAAACTGTGGCGACCAGGCTATTGGCATGCTTTAAGCTGGTGCTTCTGCTCAGTTCGTTGCCAGACGTTTCGGCTGCAGTAGAAGAGCAGTAGAAAAACTCCGAAGACGGTATCGGGACACTTGATCAATCAAAGACCGACCACGTAGTGGCAGACCGCGTGTGATTACACCTAACCAGGTTCGCCGGATCCGCATGATCCACCTCCGGGATCGCCTCAGACCAGTCGCAATAACAACAAAGGAGATTCCTGGACGGACGAATAACCGTACGAGCTCGAAAACCGCTATATGGCGCCTACGCGCTCGTCGAGTCCACATCGGAGTGGTGCTAAACCGCGAGAGACAATGCCCGCCCACACGTTGTTCGGGTGTGTAGAGATTATTTAGCGGCTAATAATGTTGCTATGCTCCCATGGTCGGAATGTAGTCCGGATATGAATCCCATAGAACATCTATGGGATCATCTGGATCGCCAAGTTCGAGCCCGTAACCCACCGCCTCAAAATCTCGCGGAATTGAGGCAAGCATTGATTGAAGAGTGGTACAAATATCCTCAATACAAAATTAACAGGTTGATAACTTCAATGCATAGTCGAATCTAGACCCTACTGTTTTCCAATGG
This sequence comes from Protula sp. h YS-2021, assembly GCA_949752745.1. Classification (NCBI taxonomy): domain Eukaryota; kingdom Metazoa; phylum Annelida; class Polychaeta; order Sabellida; family Serpulidae; genus Protula; species Protula sp. h YS-2021. The sequence goes on from OX457030.1 coordinate 65,663,543, forward strand.
ATACCGCATACGGTATTAGTGGCGGTTATAAACATTGTAAATCGAAGAAAACTCAAAACGGCATTTACCCTGACTTTGACGCTTTGTGAACTTGCATTAAAATTTCTTCAGAAGTTTTATTTTTCGAGTATATTGTAGCACTATCTGAGAGATATCTTTGGTACAAATTTGAAGGCATTCGAGCAATTATGTGAGTAACAATACAATTTTTCATTATGTGCGAACTTTCTTTTGTCTTTCAGTATACGTCTGGTCAGTATGAAGCAAGCCCTGAATTGTCGTGATTAACTTTTAATTTTATCCGTAATTGTCGTGGAATTTACTTCTAGCGGCATACAGTTGCATACATGTGTTAAGTAAGAAGCAAGCCATGATTTTGGTGACATTTACTTTTAGCGAAACAGAGCCGCATATATCTGCTCAGTTTGAAACAAGCCGTAACTTTTGTGGGATTAACTTTTAGCGTGGTACAGTCCCATGCGTCTGTTCAGCATGACGCATGTCGTGATTTTGGGTGGGTTTTTTTTAGTTTTAGGGAGGCAGAGTCGCATATGTCTGTTCAGTATGAAGTAAACCATGAGTTTGGCTTGAATTACTTGTACTTTTGGAAAGATATAGTAATATACCTCTGATCAGTATGAAGCAAGATGGGATTTTGGTGGGATTAACTTTTACTTTTAGCGCGTGAGTCGCACACGTCTGGTCACTTTGAAGCAAGCCGCGATATCCGCCGAATTTACTTTTAGCGTAATAATGTCACATATGTCTGTTAAGTATGAAGCAAACAGTGATTTTGGCGGGTTTTACTTTTAGTTCTAGCGGGACAGAATCGTATACGCCTGTTCAATATCAAATAAGCTGTGATTTTGGCAGATTTTACTTTTAGTTCTAGAGGGATAGAGTCGCATGCGTCTGCTAAGTATAAAGCAAGCCCAGATGGTGACGGGATTTACTTTATGCGGGACAGAAACATGTACATGTGTTGTGTATAAATCAAGAACGATTTTGGCGATATTTACTTTTTGCGGGACATACTCGCATACTCTATTCAGTACGAAGCAAATCGCGATAAATAGGTGTGGAATCCGTTATACAATCTTATAACTGGAAATAATTCAAGAAGCCGTCTTGAATCCACTCAAGTTCGTTAAAGGATACATACTTAGGCTTTTGCCGAAAGCTACTACGTTTCCAATGAATTTATTTCGGATAAAGTTATAAAGAAATGATAGAAAAAAAACTGGCAAAAGCTAACCAAATTACAGTTTACCAGAAACATATTTACAAACTAGCCTTTGTTGGGACTGAATAACATGTAAAATAGTCTATAACAAATATTATGAATTTTTTATTTTGAAAGGGTGCATTTTGTAAGAAAATTAGAACTTCGATATTTTCTTTTATCACATCTTTAAAATGTAACCCGAAAAATTTGTAGTCGAAACGACACCTTAATCGGAAATATCCGAAAGCATAAATTGACCCATTAATCAAAGAAATACACCCCACCGAAAAAATAGAACGCAAAATCTGAAGCAACACATAAGCTATTTTGTTCTGATGAAAACATCGTAATTCTAATTCTGATGTGCTCTCAATATTCATGCTTTGAAACTAAAAAAAACGTACATTTTATCACCTGAAATACTTTGTATATTTCTAACCACTTTGTAGCCTATTTTCAGGAAATATCCTTAGGACTACCAGACATCAACCCCATCACGTCTCCTGTGCTTATCACCCCAGCCGGAATCGAGTCCGGGACCTTGGAACTACCAGACCAATACTCGAACCAACTGACCTAACTGTCACACCCATCACGCCTCCTGCATTTTTCAGCACACACTTTATTGCGCCGAAGTTTAAACCATTTGAAGTTTCCTTTAACGCACACCAAGAAAAATCAAACTGCAATTGTTTTTCACTTCGACGAAACTCCCAAAGTTGAATAAAGAGTGGTTTTTCAATTGAATATACAACTGTATAGTTATTTGCTGAGAGCCACATCTTTGTATGTACGAAATTATTATTTGGCCTCAGACATTGTGCACCATAATTTATTCTTGAGTCACTTATGTAATGCATTGTTTCTGGAAAAGTGCCTCTTGCTTCAAACCACAAAATATCAAAATTAATTCAATATAATAGTTAAAAGGTTGTCGTACATTTTGTTTTCTGACAACACAGAAAATACAGAAGCATAAAGAACAGTTGTGCAAAGAGTGATACTTTTTTGAAAGCAAGACTTAAAGTATATACAGTGAATGTTAGCGGCAGTTTGCTATCCTACTGTAGATTCAGAATCTACTGTCACGAAATCTATTGATAGAAATTCATATGTGACGTCACTTCATGCTGTGTCTTCGGCAGTTTGCTGTCTTACCGTACATTCAGAATGTGTCGTCACACCATTTGCTACTGGAGATTCATATGTGACATCAGTTCCTGCTGTGATTCCACCCTCTATTGTGATTTCGCCTCCTGTTAAAAAAAAACAGATGCTTTTTTATCCAAGAGCTCAGAAATTACATAACTTTGGGATGTGAATTCTTACGCAAAGCATTTCTGATTTCGGTCACATACCGAGGTCCTGGGGTATCATATGTGTTACCATGCTTGTGAAGACAACCCCCGAAATGAGGGTGGGGGTAATTCTGAGGCCATGCAACGTCCGCGAAGAGTGGCAAGTTTTCAAAAAAAATTCACTACTTTGCTGAGGAATTGCTTCAGAACTACACTCCGCGTTTTGTTAGAAAGGTATTATTAAAAAGGAGTACTATTTCAAAACTGGCACTACGCGTTTATTAAAGCGTTGTGAAAAGTCAATGACAAGCCTTTGGTTCTTAAGCTACTTCCAATGACTCATGTCTATAAGACCTGCGTGCTGCACATTTCTATTCGTCTTTCACTTTTTGTCTGTAAACATGCTGTGATTTCACTTTCTCTCTTGCTATATGCTGCTGTTTCAGTGTCAATCTGACGATTTCGTACTATATGCCAAATTTCAAGTTGCATAATGTTATTAAACAAAATTGTTACATTTCAGAAAAGTATTTCACAAACCATAACACAAGCAGCTGTTGACGTCAGACACAATACCATCGAACTACAAATCATCTGTTGACCACGAAGCAAGATAATAAGATATAAATCGATCATTGCACATTAAGCCAACAGTTCAAATGGGAAATACGATTATTGCCCATTATGTCAGCAGTTTTAATGTAAGTAAGATAGTTTAATACTATGAGGTAAAATATATCATACATAACGCAATAAATTTCTTGGTAATTTCTAGTTATACAGTGTTCTGTTTTATTAAGCGGAAAGACTAGGGGTGCCCATTATATTAAGCAAATCACATTCGTTTTGCCTTGATAATTGGAGCAAAATACCCGCCATCCTTCCTGTACACTAGCAGTCACCGGTGGCGCTTCTGACGTGTAAATCAATGACCAGAGCCTTTTAGTTTCCTCTGTCCCGCTCACTCCCGCTCTGTGACCATGCAATCAGGTCCTCTTTTGGACCATTGTGTCAAGCAAGCAATATGGCGGGTAACAGTGTAGGACGTATGAATTGAGTTTAACCGCACGTTACTTAGAGGGATGAGGTGTCTGCAAGCACAAACACCATGGTTACATTATACTTGTTGCCAAGTAACTAAACTCGTGTATGCAAGCCAAACATTAGCGAAATGATTTCCTTGACGCAGTTTTACAATGACAGATTCATTTTAGATTATGCAAATTATCGATACATTTCTCAGTCACAAATGCTTTGAAAGTTTCAGATGTTGAAGGTCAGTGGTTATCACTCAATCATTCAAACTTTCTAACTCTTTTGGGTAAACTTAGCAATTATAATAATATGGTGATATATTATTGCAATGACTTGTTTCTGTGTTACAGGTAGACCATTATGACGCTAAAATACTTGCCAGTTTGAGTGCAATATATTATTTTGAACTTAAAATGGACCCGCTCACATTACATAAACAGAACATTAAATATATAATAACTCCGTAGAGAAAATCAGTGGGCGGTTTTGGCAGAGATCAAAACGGAATTTGAATCTTGGGATCTTTTGTTTCTTGTAACATTTTCATATCGAGATATTGTTCAAAGATGCTCTTCATTTAAAAATATCACAGTTCAAACAATTAATGTATCGAATTTAAGAGGACAATACATTGGTTACAAATAAGCAAGGCATTATTTGCATGCAAACAATACATTGATAACATGTAGATACTTGGTGCATGTAAAACATATACTCATGCACTTTAGAAAGTATACACACTTTTTTGAAATATTTCCAAAAATAGTAAAGCTTCAGTTTTGAAATTCCACATCATAGTTTGGACGTTTATTGTACACCTTTATTGCTGTTCACACCTTGCTTTGACCATTAAAACTTCAGCACTGATCAGTAGCGGGGTTTAAGCAATATTGTTTCAGTGCACAATACACACACATTAGATCACGACATTTCTTGTGGTACGAAAAAGTTAAGACGAATGCATTAAGGTTTCTCATTGAGCATTTTTGTGTGGAACTTAATGACGCAATGCCACTGCTTTCTGAAAGCGAGAGGTAGTTGGTTTTAGGCCTGCTGGAAAGTTGACTTTCTGCACGGGACATCGCTAACCGATTTAGATGCATGAGAGGCATACAGCAACGGGGAATATCCGTGATCGACCTCGACCCGGACAACCCCTTGTAACGACGCCTCAGCAAGATCGCCACATCCGTTTAGTGCACTTACGCAACAGATTCCAGAGCGCTACGTAAAAGGCGGCAGTAACACCAGGCAGACGGAACAGCCAGGTAAGCCGAATGACAGTGTCCAGACGTTTGGCGGAGCATGGGATACGTGCTCACAGATCTTATCGAGGCGTGGTACTGGACGCACGAAGACGCCGCTTAAGACGGGAGTGGGTACTGGCAGACCAAGTGGTCCCCCACATCCAGCAAAACAACAACACCAACTTTATGCAGGATAACGCGAAACAGTTTACTGTACCTGCAACACCATAACGTTAACACCTTTCCGTGGCCACCTTACTTACGTGGATAGGAATGTTAGACAACGGGATCCGCCTCCGAGAAATCATGCCGAACTGCTCCAAGCATTGATCCAGGAGTGGCACCGCTACCCTCATTTTCTCGATGCTAAGGTGTCTGGTGCTCTGCTTCACGCTGGAGATGGTCATACACGTTATTGAAGTGCTTGCTTTCTTGGCTGAAACTGTGAACGATGAAAATTGGACCTACCCTTGTTTCAAATTAAACTCTCTCGAATCGCTGCCACTCTTCGAATTTGTTGTTTTGTCAGTTAGTGAGCATTTATATAATCTTGTTTCAGCGAAAATAGAATTCATCCATGTTAAATAGTTTTAAAGATATAAAAACTTTAAAATTATGTACACTTTTTAAAGTGCTTGAGTATATATTGATAATATGGAAAGCATGGGTTAGATGTAAACAATACTTGGCTACATAGAAAGCATTGTCTACCTGTAGATATAAGAAATGAATTATTAAAAGCTATGTTACAACGGTAACATGTGGACAATACTTCAGTAACAAACAAACACACATTGATTCCATGTAAAAATACTTTGGTGGCATGTAAATAAAAGTATTGCCTAGTAAAACTGTGTTAGGTATGGAATATATAATGTCAGCAATAAGTTTTATTAAATAAATGTTGAAAGACGTAAAATAAGCGTTTCATGAACTCAGTATCGAAGTCACTCAGAATGAGCAAAGAATGCTGTGCTGATCGGGAAAATAAGTAAGCGTGTCAATGAAATATGTAAGGTATAAATAGAAGATCTTCTTTGCTATTCATTACTTAAGGATATCAGCCTTTATAATTGTTATCTTGTGTTTTAATTATACATGCTTGAGTTTGCCCACCGTACATATAATTCAATAGGAAGTAAGAGATTGGAATTGTGACTGCTCATGCGTGTCACCAGTGCATATTATAATTCGTTGTACTTCACAACGTGCTCATTGTGCAGGGGCTTAAGAAGCTTTTTTACTTCAGCTAGAATACTTTTATATTGACAAAAGACGTCTGGAAAACAATATTTGCGATAGATGAGCGGCGGACAAGTTTGGAGAGGATGAATTGCAAGTATCAAAGTTTAGTCTGTCACTTTTATCAAAATCCAAATAAATCGCATGCGGAATGCGGATCTTTTCTCTCAGACTTATAGTCAGTGGTCATGGGGTTGTCAAAATAAAGCTCCAGGTATAAAATGCAAATCAATTCAATGGCTCTTCTCAAAGGACAAGTTGCCCGGTGTTTGTCAATTTTAGGTTTTTAATTCCCACTTGGCATTAAAAATGCCAAATGGGGATGGATTACCTAGAATTCTTCCCCTATTTTTTTATTTTTCTCGCTTTTTAAAAATTTTTTTCTTCTTCCACCGAATCGGTTTCCAGACATCTCCTCCGAGACCGCTGAAGCTAGACTAACCAAACTTGGCACATGTATAGAGGGTCATCTGAAGTGGTGTACCTGATAAAAATTTTTGACATTGACCTTGCTGGTCAAGGTCAAATCGCGAAAAAGGTCAAACGGTTTCTGACAATTACTGCAAGGCCGTTAAAGCTAGAAAAGCTAAACTTGGCACATATATAAAGGGCAATGTTATCTAAAGCAATCAATAAAAATTTTTGACGTTGACCTTGATCATGACCTTGAAATCGCGAAAAATGTTATTTAAGAAAAACAATGAGTTATCTCGAAAACGTCCGAGACCACTGAAGCTAAACCAACCAAACTTGGCATATGTAAGGAGGGTCATCGAAAGTGGTGCACCTGATAAAAATTTTTGACCTTGATCGTATTGGTCAAGGTCAAATCGCGAAAAAGGTCAAACGGTTTTCAGACAATTACTGCAAGGCCGTTGAAGCTACAAAAGCCAAACTTGGCACATATATAAAGAGTGATGTGATCTAAAGCAAGCAATAAAAATTTTTGACCTTAACCTTGATCATGACCTTGAAATCGCGAAAAATATTATTTAAGAAAAACAATGAGTTATCTCGAAAACGGAGAGATAGAGCAATTCTGACCTCATTTTCGACCTCCACCCCCTATACGACGATACGTAAGGTATAACTTCCGGTGTTGTTGACCTCCATGTCACTTTCGAGCGACAAACCGAAAGTTGGCGGGGGATGTGCGTATGATTTTATTATCGCACTTCTCTATAATTCAGAGACGGCTACATATATATCATATTGCTGTCATCGTAGGTAAGTCCTTTTCTATGCTGTACTGACTCGGAAATCTCTCTCTCTCTTTCTCTCTCTCTCTTTCTCTCTCTCTCTCTCTCTCTCTCTCTCTCTCTCTCTGTCTTTCTCTCTCGCTAACGTGATTGTTAAGTTTCACAATATTATCATATCGTTTACGATCCCAAGCATTGAGGGAAATCAAAAACACCTTTCCTCTCTTTATCTCAGTGTGACATTATTTATGGCGGCCTTTGGTACATATCATCGACATTAATTGCCCAAATGCAACAAATATTGGATGGTGATGGTGGTTGTTAAGAGGGGGTGTGGAGGTTGGTGTGTTAGATTTCTTTTCCCTTATCGTCCTTCAAGTTTTACATATCCTGTATGTGTTTTTTTTTCGTGTGTTTCTGCTGCATTTTTGGAGTAGTTTCCCATGCGCTATTTGATGTACAGTATCAAGCCTACATCGTCCAAGTCGGGATCTCTCTCTCTCTCTCTCTCCCTCTCTCTCTCTCTCTAAATATATATATATATATAAAATATATATACATATATATATATATATATATATATATATATATATGTATATATATATTAATCACAAGATGCACACACACACACACACACACACACACACATATATATATATATATATATATATATATATATATATATATATATATATATATATATATATATATGCGTGTGTGTGTGTGTGGTTGCATCCTGTGAGTAAGTGATTTATTCTACTACATGATAAACATTTTTGGTGTGCGTATGATTTTATTCCCACTTGGTATTGAAAATACCAAATGGGGATGGATTGCCATGAATTCTTCCCCTATTTTTTTTCCTCCCTTTTTTTTTCTTTTTCTGCCGATTCGGTTTCCAGACATCTCTTCCGAGACCGCTGAAGCTCGACCAACCAAACTTGACACATGTATGGAGGGTCATCTGAAGTGGTGCACCTGATAAAAATTTTTGACCTTGATCTTACTGGTGAAGGTCAAATCGCGAAAAAGGTCAATCGGTTTCCAGACATCTACAGCAAGGCCATTCAAGCTAGAAAAACCAAACTTGGCACATATATAAAGGGCGATGTGATCTGAAGTAACCGGTTAAAATTTTTGACCTTGATCTTGAAATCGAGGAAAACGTTATTTAAGAAAAACAAGGATTTATCTCGAAAACGGTAAGAGATCCTCCACCCCCCTATACGACGATACATAAGGTATAACTTCCGGTGTCCTTGATCTCCAGGTCATTTTCGAGCCCCAAACCGGAAGTTGGCCTTTATCTCGAAAACGGAAAGAGATAGAGCTATTCTGACCTCATTTTCGACCTCCACCCCTATATGACGAAACATAAGGTATAACTTCCGGTGTCCTTGACCTCCATATCACTTTCGAGCCCCAAACCGGAAGTTGGCCTTTATCTCGAAAACGGTAAGAAATAGAGCAAATTTTTGGCCTTGACCTTACCGGTATTGTTAGTAGTATTTAGGAGGATATTCTACATTCAGACATGTGAAAATTGTTAATCATCTACCTTCCGTTTTAAGTTGTCATTCCAAGTGGCTCTAATTCGCTGTGCGAATTTCGGTCTAGTTGTTTTTGTGTTCTTGTATTACAGTATGTTTCTATCATTGCTGAAAAAATGCGCAATATATTGTAGAAATTAACATAATGGCATTATAAATGAACTCAGAATTTAAAAAAAGGTTAAAAATGTTTTAAATGCCTTTTACAAGTTTAGTCGTTCAGTCTCCAAAAAATTCTGTCCTATGCCTTCATGTTGTATTTCTAACTATGAGTGTTAAGAGCGCATAGACTAAGTAATATCGCCTTTGAAAATTACAGTAAAGAGACAGCAAGTAGTGAAACTTATTTTCAATTTCATTATATTATATGCTTTAAAATATGAGTTATAAACTTTTACGCTACCATTCAGATTTCATAAGTATTCACTGTTTAATAATATATGTTACACTGAATAAATAATCATGGATATTCATATTAGGATTTACATGAATTATCCTATTTCTTTGTATACCAGTCTCTGTAAGGCACACACAATACATTATTAAATAATTGTGAGCTTAACTAAATCCACTTCAGTCGAGCTAAATCAGTTTTAGTAAATGCCTGATACCGACAGGTAACTACCAGATAGGCCTTGTGCATGGATGAGAAAAGAAATAATAACTCCTACCTCGGAATTCAAAAGAACCGATTACTGTTGGAATCAAATTTAAAAGCACATTGATAACACCTTAATGTCACAAATCTCCATAAACCGCAATAATAAAACAATAAAATCTACGTTTCTAGGTTCTTGTAATGATTTCAGCACATTCTGAAGCTTCAGTCTTGACAAGTCTTGTTTGGAGAGTAAGGCCCTGGCCATGCTTTTGGCACAGCTTGTGAATGGTTGCCTTTGCTTTCATGCACATACCTGTAAAACAAAAAATATTAATCAGCGTAATAGATATTCAAACAGGATTGTCCTACCGTTTAGAGCTTTAGGGATTCCAGAGACAAGTTGTTTAAAAAAAGAACTTGCTTCAAAAAGAAACTGCTGCTTAAATTTGTACTGAATAATGAGATAATATTTAAATGACACTAAAGAAAATGCATGTTGTATCAAAATGCATACCTAACCTTCATTTTCAACTTTCTTATTAGGCTTTTGCAGACAGTATTCAGTTTCAAGGAATAATTTATTATTTTTTCAAGATTGCTTTGTTGTTGCCTCAAAGGAATTAATAGTACAGTGTTTCAAGCTTTGACCTAGACATTCAAATTTATGACAAATATATGGTACAAAGGTTTACTGTTTTATCTTTTTGATGAGATTTGATACTTTTCATATCGCTTTGGCATGATAAATTATGATCTTTCCATACCGACGAAAAACAATAAAAACATATGATTCACTCTGTTTTCAATGCTAAAATGATGAATGTGCTCCGTTCGTTCTGACACATGGGGAGTTCAACTATCAATCCAAACGCTAAAGCACAGGCCACCGAGTGTTGTTATTGCAACGATAGCTATCTCAAACTAAGGTGTCAAAGAGACACATGCAAAGCTATGCTCGATCTTTGTTAAAATGCAGGGCACTCTTTGATTTATAGGTTATGCGTTGAGTAATATGCTTTAGAGTAATTTTTTTGTGAATTATGCAAAGGTTTCAAACTTCAACCATTTCTTAGCCGCCATTTCATTTTCTAATTTTTGAGATTTTCAGCTTCCTATATTATGTCCTATCAACAAAAATGCAAGATATATTAAACGTAACATGAAAAATCTGTGTAATTTTCTTTCAACATGTGTACACTTGTGCCAGCTGAAAGAATAAATGATATTAAATAGCAAGCGCATTTCGCAAAGAGAAACAAAATTCGTTGTTGCTGTCACAACGTATTGGTTGACAGTTGGCATGCATACACGTTGATGACTCTTATTTGATCTTTTACTTCCCAAATTTTGCGTTGTACCTCCGAAAGCCACCAAATCGCTTCTGTCTTTCGCTTTCTTTCTACTTTTTGGCAAATGGCTGCAATTGCCGGTGAGGAATATAATCGAAATTCGCATGACAAAATTGGGTCGGTTATGACAAACAATATGGTGCCATTGTTATTTTCAGGCATGGGGCCAACGATATAGGGTAAAAAGTGGGGTAATGTTGCATCGCCATAAGTGTACATGTCTCTTTTTCTACCCATTGCTTAAAAGATATTGTCTCAACACTGCTTTACAATGGCTGTTCCACTTAATTTTGCCCAACGTCTGACCAAAATTAGTAGGGGAGAAACATGGGTTACACGCCAGGAATTGAAGTCATCCTGACGCATAAGGTGGCGTGAAACTCACATAGGGTTTCTACGCCATTTTTGGATACAGCGCGTCTGTTGGAATAACGTCCTAATGACGACGTGATGACGTTATGATGACATCATACTGACGTCATGATGACATCATAATGACGTCATAACACTAAGCGGCATAACCCTAACCCTAGATCATAGAGTGCATTATAAATTGTATTATGAATGAGCACGTGATGAATGTGTTATGAATGAGTACGTAATGAAGGTGTTATCAATGTGTACATTATGAATGAGTACATTATGAATATATATGATGAATGTGTGTTATGAATGAGTGCGTGATGAATGTATTCGTTATAAGGTTATGTGATTTGGCTACATACCATGGACTAGGTTGCCCATACCTAGGCTCGAACCACCAACCCCTCATGGGTCCGGCCAGGAGTCTGACGCTCTACCACCTGAGCTATTTCGGACTTAACCAGAATGTTTGTGAACGCATGTCATATAAGGCTGCAATGCAATGCACACATTCATATCTGTTCCAGAACTGTCGTGACAGTTCCAGAACACCCAATCGCGTCCTTATGACATCATTATGATCCCCTACCAGGACAAACTATGTGACAGGCTATTTGCACATGTGGCTGTAAGCATAATGTATATCTTAGTAACTTTAAAAAAAGGAGAATACTTTCTGCATGTTCAGCCGATTTGACTAAAAATTTTACCATTTGATCCAGTTTTATTTCTAGTTTTAACGTAAACTAGTCACAAACTATTTGCGCAGGTGATTGTAAGCATACTGTATATTTTAGTAACTTTTGCCAGGATGTAATCCGTTACGGCTTATTGGTTGCTAGGAGCTGCACCCTGTTAATGTAATCACTTTGCGTTCTTTCGCAATTTCGACATGTAAATAATATATTAGCGACATATAAACAATATGTTGGTTGCATGAAAATAACACATCGATTGCATTAAAATATTGGTGCCTATCAATAAATTATGTAAAGGTGAAGCCAAAAGAGCAAAAAATAATAATTTCAATTGTTAATGGTATCAACCTTTCTAATTAACATCTGGTTTTTATTTATGTATGAAAAGGAACACACGACCATTCTTGTTATATCAAGGTCCGTCTAGTTCACCAGCGAGCGAATTGTGTTTTGTGCTTTTGATCTTTTTTGCACGAGAATACATAGAAATTCTCTTCACGATAGACATCTGTAAAATGCTGAGATCTAGGTTCATCCCGAAACGTCACCACACTCCATGTCAATCACAACGTAACGCACAGTTTAGTCTGTTTTCATCCTTAAATTAATTGCCATTACGGTCCAAGGAATATAACTTCTTATCTAAAATAAATTTATTAAAATAAAGACCCCAACTGAAGAAGTATTTCAGTTTGTAGGAAAGTATTTTTGAATTTTGTCTGTTTTGCTTCATCTCAACTTGTCTCCATCATAAAATTAAAAATGTTGCAGCAATTTACTCAGTAATACTGTTACAATGATTACAAGGCTATAGTGAGAGACATGCCTATTTTCGCCTTAAATGTGCTTTCATAATCAAGTGTATTCTTTCAATCTTCACGAAAAAATATGACACAATTTAATATTTCTAACTTTGAATTTGTTAAGCAACAAGTCCAGTCCAATTATTTTAAAGTAGTAAATGTTGACATAATTAGACTTTTAACATCTGAATGATCATAGCTGAACATCAATGTGCACATTTGCATAATATACGCTGTTTGCTTATACACCATAACAATGCTGTTTCTGCCAGTTTTAACAAGGTAAGCGTTAGGATGTTGTTGTTGCAACTCTCTCTCTCTCGCTCTCTCTTTCTCTTTCTTTCTTTCTCTCTCTCTGTCTCTGAAACTCTCTCGTCTCTGTTACTCATTCACTCATGAGCTCTCTCATTCATTAATCCATTGACTCACCTACTCTTTCACTCACTCAATCACTGATTTGCTCACACACTCATTTACTATCGCACTCTCTCATTCAGTCGTCCAAAACTCTATCATTCTCTAACTCCTCTCTCATTCTATCCACTCCTCCCTTCTCTCTCTCTCTCTCTCTCTCTCTCTCTCTCTCTCTCTCTCTCTCTCTCTCTGACTCTCTCTCTTGCTCTTTCTTTTTTCTCTACTTCTCCCTCTCTCTGTCTCGCTGTTTCTCACTTTCTTTCTCTCTCTCTCTCTGTTTCTATTGATAGATTTCGTATTAAAGGGATGCCGATCAAATGTCGTCGTAACGACAAGGCAATTCCAATGGTGAATTCCATCACAATGGCTGGGTGGGTTTTGTAAAGCATGTGCCGTTGTGACCACAGTGTAAGCATTGAGGTGGACTGATGGGTTGGTAGTTATTTTAGACCTGTACCGTCCTAACCACAGGGTAGATTTTACTGTCATAACGACAGGGTTTTATGAGGCCTTTACAGTCGTAATTAGAGCGTAAACATCGAAAAATGAGAGAAGGGATTCTGGAGCACTCATTATGCAGATTATGTGGAAACATATTCCAGCAATATTAAATGAAGTGATTATAAATTACCTTTAATTCATCGGTGTCAACAGACATGCACTTGCAATACACGTTATCTTTCTTTTAACTAGGAAATAATGTCCATATAATAAGACGCAAGAAATGTAGGCAAATAAAACAACAGTAACTATTTACTTAATTTTATTGTCTCTTGTGCCAGAGCAAAAAAGTATGGAATACCTTTTTAGCATTTAATGCTCTTTTTGATGTGAAAACATAATTAAAGATGTCAATAAATATATGTAGCTGTCACTAATGTATATTTTCTTTTCAATAATTTAATTTTAGATAGTAAAAATATATTTCTAAGATCACCAAAATCAGTCTTACAAGCTTAAAAGAGAGACAGGCATTTATATAAATTTTTAAAAATCGTTTATTAAATTTTAAAGATTAAAACTTGAATTATTCATATCAATAACAAAAACGAAGTTTTCGAGCTCAAGAAAGGTTTCCTTTTGTACAGTAAAAATTTAATGGAAAATCCTTTAGTCTTTATTTTTTTTAAAGATGTGCGTTTCGAAATTTTTATGTAAAAAATAGACTGACATTTTGAAATCAAAAATTAATTTTTGAGATAATGTAATAAGGCCAGTGGCCTTTAATTCAATTTGGGGCTTCTTTTGATGAATCACTTATTGGCACCCATCCTAGACTTTATTACCTTGTTTGTTGGGTATGCAAGGTAAAGCTGGTTACCTCATCGTCACATGGTACATGATGTCATGATCATGTGACGCATCAGATAAAAACGTGCAGCACAATAATTTTAGGCAGTCTGGGTTGCGGTGTCACAGTGATAGCATCGAAATCCGAAAATAAACACACAACGCGAAGAACAAGAAACGTCTCTTTATTTTAACTGTTAGTTAAAATACTTTGAAGAAACCAGAAGAGATTTTAGAAAGGAGAAGAAGTACCCTACAAATGGTGCCTTAGTCCAGGATCTGACCTATCTAAAATCAGCACATTTTAGATCAACAAGCAAAAACCTGTGAACCGTCAACACAATCAAACAGTGCCAGACTCAAGACGGAAGAGCCAGCGGATCTCTAGCGGCAAATTCCTATTCGAGAGAGAGAGGGAAAAGGGCAGCATTTCCAGCCACAACAGCAACATTTTCAACGCTAATATCAGAGGAGGAACAGCATTGCTATTTTCGTATCGGAGGAGCAGCATTTCTAGTTTCATATCGGAGCAGGAGCAGCATTTCTATTTTCATATCGGAGCAGGAGCAGCATTTCTATTACCCTGTCAGTAGAGGAGGAGCGTTTCTGTCACAATATCAGTGCAGCAGAAGGGAACTCTAATATCAGAAGTGGACTGAATAACTAAGGAGGAGACCATAGGACTGGACAAACGGAGACAAGAACATTCACAAGGACAGTCAGGTTAGTTCCAAATCTTTTGTAATTTGATAGCCAGCACGAAATAGCTTTAAGGTTAAGGTTTTCTTGATTTGTTAGGTTAAAACAAAATGGAACCCAACGCAAGTAATATTCCAATACCCCCAGGTGAAATTGATTCGGTAGAAGCATTTCGAGACGGTATGAAAGAATTAAAATTGGAGTTAAGGGCACAAGGGGTTTTAAAACAAATCCGAGAATTCGATGGAGAAAACTCCAGAAAATTCCGAGAATGGTTAAAAGAGATAGAGCGGGCGGGAACGGTCACTGAAGCAACTGACGAACGATTAAAATCGTTCGCCCTCCAAACACTAAAAGGCTCCGCAGCCGATTTTTTGGCACGAGTTTTGCGATTGCATCCAAATTTAACTTTCGAAGACATAAAGAGAATTCTCGTACAACAATACAGCGATACAGGAGATGTGCAAATGGCCAAAACTAAGCTACGTAAATTATCACAAAAGAAGGGAGAGAGTATTCAAAATTTTTCCGAGCGTATTTTCGCGCTCGCGGATGAAGCTTTTGTCGGCGAAAACCTTTCTAACCCCTTAATACAAAACATATTAATAGACACGTTGATAGACGGTGTGAATAACGATACGATATCACGCAAACTCATTCGCGAAAAGCCGAAAACGTTGGATCAAGCGCTAGTGATAGCTCTACGTGAGCAACAAGATTCAAAAACGTTCGAATTGCGTAGACGTACGGAAGAACCAATGGACGTAAACGTTGTAGCGAAAGACAATACATTTGAAACGTTAGCAAACCTATTCTTAACTTAGAAGAAAAACTAGAGAACGTACTTTCCGTGCAATCTGCAGAAGATAGGTCCAGTAGACAACAGCGTGGTCAAAATTTTACTAGGCGACAGACGAACGACAAACCAAAGTACGAGTGGACGAAAGATAATAAACCAGTTTTCTACGAACCGGACATACGGAATTAGGCCATGGTTCAGAAAATACTCAAGATAGTAAATTTTGTCCCCTTAACTTTGGAAAAATGAAATGTTTAGGACTTTTAGACACAGGGGCCGATAAAACATTAATTTCAGAGGACCTTTTCGACAAAATCGAAAAACAATTCGTTTCAAAAGAACTTCCACCACAAATAAAGTTACATGGCGTCACTGGACATTCTTTACAAGTCATAAAAACGGTTACTTTAAAATTTCGTTTGGGTCACAAAATTTTACAACACCAGTTTCAGGTAGTCCGAAGGTTAGACTACCCTGTGTTAATTGGCATCGACTTTCTGGGGGGTCATAAAGCGAAATTAGATTTTGAAAAGAGGACCTTAGCCATAGGCAATCAAGTCGTAATTTTACAGGGAGCAGAAAAACAAAATAACAAAATTGAATTAGCTTCAACGAAAAACAAGGGTTATATAGAACCGAGGTCAATAGCCTTCATAAGAATTGGAATTAAGAAAAGGCTAATTAGAAAATACGTCACTTTTTCATGACCAGCCAGGGTTAAGTTTTCCAATGAAAGATAGTAAACATCTAATAATACCTGTTTTCAATGAATCATCGAAAAGGTTTACGATACGCAAAGGTCAACCAATTGCTTTTGTTGAAAGCATTCAAGAACAAGACATTTCCACAAACACTCCCACAAACATAGTAAATGACTCATCTAATTTAGAAGATCACGCACACACCAAAGGTTCATTTAATGTCAACACCACAACATTTACGACACTCACACAAGACATCACAACATACAATGAAAACCCAATTAAAACAGACATTGAGCTCACATCTTCAATTCAACAAAAGTTTGAACAGATATTAACTGAAAACGACAATGTTTTTGCAAAGAGTGACACAGACTTAGGCACAACCCATTTAACAGAGGTAAGTCTAAATATGGGGGACAGTCCACCCATAAAACAACGCCCATATAGATTGCCGTTTTCACAATGGCCCATGCTAGAAAAACATTTAGAAGACCTGAGTAAGGCTGGGATCATTAAAAGGTCACAGTCGCCGTGGAGTTCCCCTATTCTCTTTGTCCCAAGAAAAGATGGCGGACAGCCATGGATGTGCGCAGATTACAGGAAACTTAATAGAGTGCTTGTAACACTGAACCCAAGACAAAACTTATGACAAAATAAGGCAACGTTTCTATTGGAAAATGCTTTTAGGGACACAGTAAACTTTATTTAAAATTGTGGCTGATGTAAAGCAAGGCAAATGCGCAAGGCTCGTATCCAAATGCAAGATATGCCCATGCCCGAGTACCCCTTTGAATTGATAAAGATAGACACGTCTGGACCATTTATTGAGGCGGAATGTGGTTCACGGTGCGTAGTGACCATCATCGACCATTTTAGTGGCTGGCCAGAGTGCTATGCCGTCCGTGATAAGTCTGCGGAAACGGTCGCATCGTTATTGATGGAAAACTTCATTCCTACTCATGGTTAATAGGTCCCAGCAGTTTCAATTCAGAACAAGTAGACAAAGACCCTTGGTAATTTAGTGTACCAAGGAAACGAAAACGTTTTTCCTCAGACGAGATGGAAACAAAAGAACTAGTGGAAAGTCACGCACCAGGCACGAGTGACTCTCCAGCGCACAAGTATGACCTTAGGTCAAATGACAAAAGGAAATTTGACGACAGCATAGGTTATGATGATGATGAAGTAGTTAAGAGACTACGAATAGGTCGTATAAAATTATACGACGCTTAAGTTAGGGTTACTTTGACTAAAATAAACTGGCCATTTATTTAGTCTTAATGATAACCACGTACAGACATTTCATACGAGATTGTGTTAGTTACAATGCTCATTTTCATACGAGATTGTGTTAGTTACAATGCTCATTTAGAAATAGAATGAATGTAAGGTTTATTCTTAAATGGATTTTAGTTTATTGCTTGTTTATTGCTGAATGAATATCTTCGTAATAACCTACGTGATATTCATCCAATTAGTTATGGGTCAACGCGGTGTGTACTTCATCCAACGTGAACCGGTATACGCATCCTACAACACGTGGCTTTTGACTTTTACCATCGAACTTGAGCCTTACGAACAACAAATAAACGTAATTCGTAACGAAATTGAAACGTTTTACTCTGCGTTTCAAAACACTTTCGTTAATTACGCTTTTGATAATTCTACGGAAAGTAATTTTCAAAAGAAAATGAACGTAATTCACAACGATATCAGGAAGCTTATCTTTCGTGAAACTTCACATTTTGATAATGAATTTAATGAAATATTATCACAATTTAATGATATACGCGCTATAGCCACACAAATGTCAGGAAAGAGAGAAAGAAGAGGAATACTTCCTTTTGGCGGACGCATTCTTAGTTTTCTGTTTTCTATTCCGACAAACGCTAATTTACGTAAGCTTAAAGGAATCATATCTAACGTACGAAATACGCAGTCTAATCTAATTCACGTCGTCGACAAAAGTTTGTCTATTTTAAATACTACACATGCCCAAGTTAAAGAAAACCGAGATGTTATCATAAATCTTCAAAATGTCACTAAAACTATTCATGATGAGGTACAAAATATAATTATACAAATTGATTCAATAATTTTACCGGAGCTTGCTTATCTAGAAATAATGAGTCGACTTCATGACTTGTTTCATGTTGTCTCAAGCACAATGACAAAAACCAAAGACCTCTTATCTAAAGTTCTTTTACAATTACAGATGTGTGTCCAAGGAGATCTCCCAATTACTTTATTGCCACCATCTGAATTAAATCCTATATTTAGGCAGGTTGAGGCTAAATTACCGCAAGGCATGTCTTTACCATTTCAGTTAAAAACTGTCGAGGCCTTATCATATTATAAATTTTTAAGACCACTTGTTGTCCCTGAGAGGAACAGGGTTCATATTTTATTGGCCCTACCAATTATTTCTGAAGAGTCCATATTTTCTGTTTATGAAGCTATCTTGATGCCCTTTCAAGAAACTAAATTAAATCTTTCTGCCATGTATGAAACTGAGTCAGATTTTATAGCTATATCTGACCTCAAAGGACTTTACAGTTTTCTAGATAAAGATGAAATGAACTTTTGTCGTTCAAGTTCAATTTGCCGATTGAATAGCCCACTGTATGATATAAACATGTATCCTTCATGTTTATTGTCCTTACACTCGAGAGATCAAAATAAGATTGACCAACATTGTAAAGCCAAAATAATGACTGCACAGGCTTTACCTCGTTTGAAGTATTTAGGGTATGGCAAATGGGTAATTTCGTCTCCAATTCAGTTTGAAATTAATGTTAAATGCAATACGTCAGAATATATTAGAATAATCGAAAACGGAATTTCTACCTTGGGGTTAAATAAAGGATGTAATGCAAAATCAAAATATTTCTATATACCAGTTTATGAATCCGGAAACACTGATATTAAATCTCAACTTCAAATTGAGTCAGAAATTCGTATAGAAAAAGTTACTCCTAACATTTGGCAAAGTTCAGCTCTTTCAAAATTGTTTAATAAAATGAACACTTCATTCGATCTAAGTCAAAAACATTTGGACAAAATATCGAACATTCCCATCAGCCGTTTCGAAACACTCTTTGATAGCCCTTCAATAAAACCCCTCTCGCCCATTGACTCTAATGAGTCGCCGCCTTGGTTTACAATTTCACTGGGTATATGCGTGTCATTAATTTTATGTTTGGGTTTCGCATTCTGTTTGTATAAGATAATTATGTGTTATAAACGTTGTCGTGCTGGATATCGAATTACTGTGAGTGATGGTTCACCGTTGCGAGAACGTTGGCAAACCCGTAACCTGAACCGCACTGAAGATTTGGAACAATCTGAAAGTGTGGAAATTGTTAACAGTGACGAACCTGTGGTCAGATTTACTAGACCATAGTGGTTATTATTGTATAAAGTTTAATAGATATTATTGTGCACATTTATAGACATTTATTATTGTATTTATACCTTAAGGTCTAATTGGTGAATTGATAAATGAAAAACATTAATAATGAATTGAATATTTTATGTACATATGTTTGTGTAATCATGATATTATGTGAAAAGAAATGTATCTTACCTTCACCAGTCGGTTACATTTCTTCCAACTTTATTTGTTTAAGCAGTAGACTGATATTTCTTACCTTGACCAGTCGGGAATATTTTGTCTGCTTGCAAGTAATATTTGAGATTATTAAGTTAATTAAACTAATGTTTTCCATTTCAACCAACTGGAAAACATTTCATGTGCTTATCAATGTTGTTGAACTTAATGTTTTAGTTAAATTGTTATCACATTTCAAAAGAAGCCTTACGTGCCCTCCAGTGGGAATTATTTATTGAAAAGTCATCGGGGAATGGGATGGGAGGGTGGGAGGCCTTTGTAATAAGGCCAGTGGCCTTTAATTCAATTTGGGGATTCTTTTGATGAATCACTTATTGGCACCCATCCTAGACTTTATTACCTTGTTTGTTGGGTATGCAAGGTAAAGCTGGTTACCTCATCGTCACATGGTACATGATGTCATGATCATGTGACGCATCAGATAAAAACGTGCAGCACAATAATTTTAGGCAGTCTGGGTTGCGGTGTCACAGTGATAGCATCGAAATCCGAAAATAAACACACAACGCGAAGAACAAGAAACGTCTCTTTATTTTAACTGTTAGTTAAAATACTTTGAAGAAACCAGAAGAGATTTTAGAAAGGAGAAGAAGTACCC
This sequence comes from Protula sp. h YS-2021, assembly GCA_949752745.1. NCBI lineage: Eukaryota > Metazoa > Annelida > Polychaeta > Sabellida > Serpulidae > Protula > Protula sp. h YS-2021. The sequence goes on from OX457030.1 coordinate 65,684,288, forward strand.
TACAATAAAAACGGTTTCCAAATTTTAAAATATAAATTAAAAAAATGATAATAATATCTGAAATAGATTCTTGTTATCAATATAAGGAAAAATAATTGCTGAGCTGAAAATTGAAATGTTGCTGTCAAATATTTTTTTTGCTTTCCAGAATTGAATTTTTGATCCCTCAAAATCAATTTTTGGGATACTTAGATAATTTGTGATATCAATGAATATTTCTTGATGTCTGTAAAAAGAATACATTTAGAGATATCAAAAATATAATTACAGATAAAAATAATTCTTTTCAAAAAATGAATGGTTTAGATAAAAAATTATTTTTAAATAAAAACAATTTTTAAAATAAAACTTAATTTTACTATCTAATTAATTTCTAATAAATGTAAAAATGGCACAAAAAGATATAAATAGAACTGTGAATTTATAACGAAATGCTCAGAACATATATCAATGGTGCCTTCTGATTAATTTTCTTTTCAGATTTAGTGTTTTCTTGCATTTTTTATGAAAACAGTGAAATTTAAACATAAAATGGTCTTTATTTTTAGCAGACGATTTTTGATGTCTTAATTTATTGTCAAAGCATGATATAAATATAAATTTTGTTTCTAAAATATTGTCAGCTGATTGAGATGAAATTTGTTTTGGTTTTTTATTCGTCAAAATTTTTGTTCGAATGTTTTTTCAAATTCACTGGTATATAAAGATTTCAGTATAAAAACACAGCAAGGTTTTTTAATTAAATTTCTCTACTTATCATAAGCAATTTTGATGCACGGTTTAAGGCATTTTGGTGGTAGCCTTGGAGTTTATTTTTGATTGATCAGAAATTTCGAAATTCGCACGAAAGGCTCTCTCGATTTTCTCTATTTTTTTAAATGAGAACTTGCAAACAGCTCCATGAACCTCCACCACATTTCTTAACATATTTAAAATAATCAAGATTGAGACTGATTTTTTAACATGAACGTTGTTTTAGGATCGACCACAAATTTATAGCACACTTTCTTATAAATTTAAGTTTGTAATAATTTTACACATTGTCATTAAATTTTAACAAGAGTTTACCTATATGTAGTAAAACGCTTGGGATTGATTTGTGGTGCACCGACAAATTCAAAATACCGCCAACAGCTATAGAAAATATTCCGCTGCAATTTCATATTAACACGTTAAAAAGAAAACTACTTAACCAGTAATCACCAAATTTTTGACACGGCCTTATCATTCGAAAGTATGCTGTGGTTTGGTTTTATTTTGATCACAATATTGCAGTTCATCCAATCTTTTTTACATGTGCATTGTAAATTTGTCTATTGCAAAAGCAAATAATATCTAAGTCATATCAATGTTTGCCTTTCATTGACAAGGCCGTGCGGTGACTCGTAATTGAAATCTTATCTTTTTAATATTATAAATTGATAGAGTGGTGGCTACAACAAGAGATTTCAGGGATCGCAACCCCGATCCGTAAATTCAGATATTTTTATAATGTCAAACTCTGTGTTTTTACAACAGTTTAACTGGTGCACTAAAACCTAAAAACATTTTTTAAAGTTGAACTAACCCCTCTCCAATGACCTAAACGTACATCCGCCACTCTGATATATACTAGTACATATCATTATTTTTAATATCAAAGCTGACGATACATAACGCAAAGAAACTCTAGTTAAGACTTAAGCAGCTGTACATAATAGAGCGTATTAAAACACACAGCGTAAAATATGCTAATTCTTTAACGTTCTTATAGAACGGAATGAAACATTTGCTATGCATTTCATAATAACCACAGCAACTGAAGCAAATACGAAGGTTCCCATTATTGAAGTGGTGATATAATAAATGTATGTACTCAAAGCACAATTCTTCACTGCAGTCCTATAGAAGTCACAGAGCTCATAGCTGTATCACAGATAACAATATCACAGATATCAACTGGCTGTATACTTATATCAATTGGCTGCATAATACCTAGCATTTACACTCCGTTTGCTGCAGTATTTCTTATATATGACAGTAAATGCCATGAGCAGGTCAAGCTTCATTCTGTTTGAACTGTAACAAGGTAACAATAACCGCTTACACTCCTGAAATGTTTGATGACACGATTAGAAACATTTACCGACAAGACCTATCCATTTCGGTGGTACACTTGGAGTTCATTTTCAAGTGATCAACAAATTCAAAATAAAAGACAACTCTGACATTGATTTTTCCTTGAATTCTTAAAAATGAGAATTCACAAACATGTCTATGGATTGCTGTTAAATTTGTTAATATATTTTAAATTGCAAATTTCGAGACTGGTTTTGGAACTAAAACATTGTCCTCGGATCGAACAAGTAATTTCATATGGTCGTCAGTGACCAACGTAATTTTGTCACAGTTTCTCGAATATATGAGGAGTCATTAACAATTTTACACATCGTCAGAAAATTTTAATCATAGTTTAATCATCTGAAATAAATACTTTCTGGTTTCGGAATGCATTGAAAACTTCAAAATGATCCGCAACAGTCATCTTGAATTTTCATCTGTAAATCTCGTTAACACGTAAACGCAAAAACTACTTAAATAATCGCAGTTTTAGACAGAGCTTTGCGATTTAAAACATGCTCAGGTTTGTTTTCTTATTTGATCGGAAAAATTAAATTGACCCTTATCTTTTGGTTCATACCGTCTTTTTTAACATATTCGTACAAATCACTAATTTTAATATCAAAGGTGACGATAAGCAACGAAAAGAAACTCTATTTAAGCCTGAGAGAGCTTAAACGTTCTTATACAACGACATGAAGCATCGGTTATGCATTTGGTAATAGCCACACCAACTTAAACAATACGAGCGTTCGCACTGTTCTGTGTTCTTGTTGCTAGGGATATCTCGTACGCTTGTGCAATTAAAAATTTACTTATTTCTTTTCCATTTCAAGAAGTGATCCCGGTAGATTGAAAATATGCCAGTAAAAGCAGAAAATTGACTTTCCGTTCGGGAGAACAAAATTTCGAAATACAAACAATTAGCTGTCATTTAAAAAGAGTTATGAAAGTCTTAATTTAGAGCAGGGAATTATCATCGTTGCACACGATTAGTCGAGGGTTTTGTTTCCATAACACAGACATATTTAATCTTTGAAGAAGCAACAACATTAATAATAACCCCAAAGTTTATGATTTCTAGTCTATCTATGGTATAAAATAAACAAAATTCATAGTTGTATAATACATAAACACTTAGCTCTTTCACTTACACTTGGCACAATCTTAAGTAAATACACTTTGCTAATATTCTTTTAGTAATAGATCAATTGTTTCAATTCAATCAAATACAACACACAACAATTATCACACTTTAGCCGAGAAAATAGAACATCTACTGCATAAAAAATGTAAAATATAAATATAGAGGTATACAAAAAGTTTATATAACAGTGTTCAATTTCAAGGTTGAGGAAATATAATATAAGTATATTTTCTAATATAATAAAAACACCCGGAATATTTATCATAACTATGAAATCATCATCACAATCATAATATCATAATTATAGTGTGATAAATTTGACACTTTTAATGCTGTTTTACAAAATCTTGAAATCGTTATGCATTCCCGAACAGATCAAGATTACAAACAATGCATAAATGTGCTTATTAAGACCACAGGAGGCGTTATGCAGTGCACTCATTAAGGTAACGAACAATATGACATCACATAAACACACATAAAATACTTAAAATATTTCACAAGTATCAAATCTGATAGTTATATTTTGAAAACGGCTTGTACTTAATGTTTTTACAAATCTTTTGCATAGTCCTGCTAATATCGTGGATAGCGTTGCCCTTGCTTTACTGATAAGCTTAGACCGTGTTTTCACTTTGTTCAGACCCCATTGTAGCTAAAAGATACAAAAGAAAAGACAGTTGCAGTATACAGTCACATAACAAAATAAAGAGCAGACATCCCATAAAACTTGGATTTTATAAAAGAAGCAAAGGTTCGATAAGTATGAATAGTTAAAAAACTTGTAACTATTTTTCGCATTTAAATGACCAGATTAAATCATGTATGACTTATTAACAAATTCTAAACCATTTGTACAAGAAATTAACTTTAACATAAAGAGTAATGAAATATAAGCATATAAGCAACACAATGAAATGCTAAATGAAGCTAAAGTGACGGTTATATGTCAAGCTTATTAAAAAAACACGAGTTTTTTTATGATGCAAAGCAACAAGTTTAATGCTTATGTGGGTAGCCGCTTCAGTATAAAATTACACACAACACATTTATAATGCAATACATTTCTAAAATTGAACTTTAGATATTTATACTCAACTCTTATAGATATAACTATGCTCTAGACTCGCTTACAGAATACATATTTACAATAAACAGTTCTACCAATACTGGGCAAATACAAAATCTGAAAGTTGTACATTTAGATTCGAATTTAATTCTTGATTTACTGTACTTAACTCTGCGAATACTCGTAAGCGTACAGCACTTGAGTATCAAATGTAACGAAATAAAAACAACACTATGAAATATTAGTCGGACCTTATACACATGTAATAAATCAAGCAATTAGGGCAACATATAATTTCAATTCTAATCAATATTTGCTTTAATTTTATTTTCACGAATCAAAAAAAGTCTCGGATTTGTCTTGGAATGAAAAACTTGATATTACCAGAAGCGTAAGCAAGCATAGCAAATCTTGACAAGAGAGAAACAATGTAACGAAATCTATTATATAATCTATTATGTAAGTTTAAAAAATAGACAGGCCTGACAAAAATATCATGCAATTTTAATATATATATATATATATATATATATATATATATATATATATTGTAACAATTCAATCAAGTACAACATCAAGTACTGCATCTATAATTATTGCTTCTATAAGTCTAGAAGGAAATATTAAACTGCATAGTCCTGCTAATAATAGCGTTGCCCTTGCTTTACTAATAAGCTCCGACCTTGTTTTCTCTTTGTTCAGACCCCATTATAGCTAAAAGATACAAAAGAAAAGACAGTTGCAGTATACAGTCATATAACAAAATAAAGAGCAGGCATCCCATAAAAAATGTAAAAGAAAAACTTGGGCTAAAAGCCAATAAAATTAAGATTTGACAAGTCCATTAAAAAGCCATTTGCTTATGCATTGTCAAAAATTGATAAACTGCGAAAGTAAGTGTAATAGATAATTTGTTGAATGGGGCAGTCATTTAAATGTACTAAGGTAAGCTGGGACCGTCGTTCTTCACAGCAGTGTCAGGATGGCTGTTAACTGTGCCAGAGTCATTTGCAGAGTTGTCTGCAAGAGAGAAAAATCATTTTAAATTTTACTACTTTTCAAAAGTGGCATGTTTGGAGTATTTAGGTTATTACTGTGAAATAAATCCATAAAAATGAAACCGCAACATTTTCTGATTTTCTAAAAATTCACTCGATGCATTTCTTAAATTTCTTAAACCACTATTGATTGCCTGTCTTGGGAAAGCTAAACAAACTGCAAACCTGAAATTAGTCCGATTCATGAAATTATATATCTCGCTAATTAGGGCACGGCATTTTTGCAATTTACCAGAAGCGATATATATTTACCTGCTACTAATTTACCTGGAATTTTTTGAGGGCTGCAAAGATTAGATTTAGCAGCTCTTCGTTCAGCTTCAGTATCATGATTAGCTAGAATGCTTGAAGAATCTGATGAAATAGTCGGCGAAATTGGACTGCTATGATCATCGGGAATGCTCCTAGAAATTGGAATGCTACGGTCAACTGGAATGTGTGGTTCAGCTAGGATGCTCCGTGCAGCTGCCCTGTTGCCAGTGCTTGTACCTTTATTAGAAAGAAGTTTTAACATACATCAGAAACAAAGAATGTAATATCTGATAGTATTATTTTGGAAACAGCTCAAAAGTGTTAAAGCTAAATGCAATCTGATCTACTTTTCAACAATTAGAAAGGATCATTTTATTGAGTGTCTCTTTGGTATATCGGTTACCGCAAACTTGTAAGATTACTCCTTCATTGAAATATTAAGTTCTTCATTATCCTCAGCATAGAGAAAGGATTCGATTATTTTACTGTTCATACCTGTGTCAGGTATGTTGCAAGAAGAGACAACATAACGTATAAAATTTATGTTGAATCTGTCCGACATTGCTTCTAGAGCTGTTTGCAAAGATGTACAGGAAGTATTTTTTGTTATCTTCTGATAGTACTCCATAATGTATCCCGAGGCCATATTCGTAATCCCTACTAGACTCTTTATCTTGACACACCCAAAGGCTTCCACTGTCTCCACCTTCACCGAATGCCATTTCGTAAGCAAACATTGGCGTTTTCTCAGGTACTACAGCAAGTAAACCAGTCATGCCCTGACGAAATGCATTAGAAATGTCTGGCAGAGTTTTGTGTATGTAGATACCTTTTGTTTCTCCGGTCATTGCACCACGCTTCAAAACTGGCGTGTCGTTCAAACATTCACAAGAACCTTCAAAGAACTTGCTCAAATCTGTATGCATGACGCGGGGTATGTCATCAAAATTTTCAGTGATCCGGATAGCGAGGAAATCCAATGCCTTTCGCTGTTGTCCAGTTGTGCCATACAGCCCAAATGCCTTGCTTCCAAGGAAAAAACGATGTCTTTAGTGCAATTTCTTTTTCGGTAACTTGTGTAATACAAGAACTGAGTTAGCTCGTATTTTTCCTTCTTTTCTTTTAAAAGCTTTGGCGACTTGAAAAACTGATGCATGCAAGATATTGCATAGTGTTGATGTACTCCATCTTCAAAGAAAGCCCCAATAGTAGTTGTTTTGAAATCTATGGTTTTTATATTATGACCTTGCTCAAATTGGTTTTTATCCTGTTCTTTCACTATATAAAGCGGTGACCCTGGCTGTATTTGTTCACGTACAGGCGGATAAACTTTGTTGCAGTGTACAATCAGGCTCGACAATTTGAACTCTATCTCTTCGGGATGAATTGAATAATTGCCAAGGAATGTAGCTTTTGTGGTTTCGCTGACATATATTTTTGTCTTCTTTTTCTTCTTTGAAAATTTGTATGCATTTATCCACTCAGGAAGCTCTCTGAAAAAAGAATCAGTTTTGTTCATACCTAATCTATCAATTCTAAATGAAAATGAATCAAAATATGTGCAACTGGAGTATAAATGTATAGTAGAGCTAGTTATTTTCATAGTGTAGTTGTGAAAATTCTAAATATTCAATAAAAGTGGTCTCCATTTTCCTTTGTCTCGACAACTATCACGTGATAGATCTGGAGAATGCCAAATTCATCAAGCATGACCAATGACTTATCCCTCTAGCTTTGTGCTTTTACACATAAAGGGTGTGGAACATTGCAGAGGTGATTTTTTCAGTTTTCTGATGCCAAGTTAACGGACTCAGTTATAATTGACTGTAGGATTCGTGATCATGGCGTCTTATGATTCGCTTGCATGTACACTCCGTGAAATTGGCATCTCTTTAGCTAAGTCATAACCTCGTTCCAGTTAATTGGCAATTCATCGAATCAACCAAACATTGCGTTGTTGTCACAGTCACTAACGCACAGCAGCATATTTTTGCCATAAATATTAAGACTGAATTTCAATGTACACATTGGTGCAACAACAGTGTCAAATTTAACATTGAACGGTACAAGTAGATCAGACAGTTGGACATAAGTTATGGCATTTTTGGATTTCATTCATTGCTTTGTTTTCCCTCAAGCATTTGAAAATATATGTATATGTGGATAGTTCAATGCATTCCCTGTTAGCTTTGAAATCAACCAAGCAGTTTGGATATTGACAGATAACCCTTGAAAACTTCCGAATTAAAACGTGAACAAGGAAACATTTCGAGGTCTAAATAAGTACAATGACAAAATACCATAACCATACGATGGACAATTTTAACAGTAAAATCTATAAAATGTCTGACTGAATAAATACTCACTCTAAGTTATTCAAAAGATTGTATATCCGGTCACTATCTAAAAACGAAATACAGGATTAAGAATTAAAAAAACAAAGACAATAGAAATGTTAATAAGTTACAAAATTTAATAATTCAATTCATACTCAAACCTGTTGTTTAGTTCGTTGCATCCGTATAACGAAATAACCACGAAACTTAATCTTTTGAATTGTCTCGAGAGGAAAAGTTCAATAACGTTGTAGCACATTGTGCTGTACTGTTTGCATCGAGGTTAATGTTTCTTTATGTATCATTTTTAACTAGAAATAAATAAATTATTTTAAGCTTACTCTTTGGTTCATCACACACAGCTGAATATTCTTCTGATGCATCGAATACTGTGAGGACGCAGGGTTCAATATGTGTCTAAATCAAGATAAGTATTTACTTTATTAATGAAATAAAATAAATTAAAGCAATTGTCATGTTATTTATGGTGATTAAAGCAACTGATATATGCACTAGAAGCTATGAAGTTCTTTTTTCATTCAGGTTTACTTTTTGACAATAAATCAAATTAGATTTTATTAATTGAATTTGTATTATAGACAGCAATTACATTGTAATTTAAGCAGCCAACTTTTGAGAAAAAACTAGAAAGAAAAAGTCAAGAGGAGCTCTCATGTAAACAAATTTAACTAATCATCAATCATATTATGGAAATGTAGCTGTCGCTCAAAAAGAATAGAAAGATTTTATGCTGCATTTCCAGCACAGGAAGTTGGATTTTAATTTTAGATATCAAATGTAAGTTCTGATCTTTAATATCCGAAATTACTTTTTGACATCATAAAATTATTTACTGATATCAATATATAAAAAAGTTTCATCTGAAAAAATTATATTTAAAATTGCGATAAATGACTGTTTTTTCATTTAGTTTGAGAATGTGTTACCCTAGTACGAATAAATTATAAAGCTGTCGGAGGCTAGGTTATCGTTTAGATAGCTGGTTCGCTTTCGCTACAGTTTGTGGTAAAAAAAGCTCGAAATGGCTCTCCGCCCACCTCATTGGATTAACCTTGACAGGTCAATATGAACTGAAGGAGGAGTTCCATTTTTAAAAGTAGGTTGGGAGCTTTGTCATTTGTAAGCCCTTCAGTAACGTAGATCTGCATCCATCCATACTACCGGATATTGCTTTTGGCCATGATTTGCTGCGTTTATCTCAAAGTCAGATTAAACAACGTTGCGTCCGGTTACTACTTGCCTGAGTTTTGTTACACTTCTTCGAATTAAATGCCAAAAATGCATAACATGTCAACATAGTATAATACCAAAACGTATTTTCTGACTGATTCTAACCTCTTTTGTCGAGCATGTCTTTGTGGTGAGTTCGCATGTTTCTACACCTGTTTGAAGATTTGACAACGCCAACTCTTTCGTGCTATTTGCCTTCGGATTTTTTGTATCTAATTAAAGAAGAAATAAAACTCTTTTACAATGTACCTCCATTTATGATTTGATGCAGGTAAGTATATTAACATTCTTTTAGTATTGTTGAAACATGAGTAAAAATTATGTGTTCTTAAAATGAGTTTATGCATATCTTGTTTTGTGACTGGAGTAGATAAAGTGCAATCATATTTCCTTTGTAAAGTTTCTGTGACTGATGCTGACTATACTAGCTTTGGTAGCACATAATAAAACAATTCTCATACATAAAACATTAGTTCACAAAGTTTATTTAATTACACAGAAACGATTCAATGGTTTGAAATCGACCTATGAACCGGTTGTACAAAGACAGAAAATCGTAAGCATTCATCAATAAAAAGGTACAGGATTGGTAGCATAAATTACACCCATTTCACTTCTCACCTGCTTACCTTCTTAAGTAGCAGTTGCTGTTGGCTTTAGAAGGAATTGCCACTCCTGAAGCATCATACATCATACATCATACAATAGTTAATGCGAGTATTTCAATCGAAAATTCTATCAAGCAATTATCGATCGGGTATTATTTTTTCTTTCATAAAAACGTTTTTCAAATGTTTAAATCTTTAAAAGTTTGCACTTTCCCTGTTCACTTATTTTAACCATACATTCAATTAGTAATGCGTAAAGCGCTAATAGCAAATACGAATGGCTCCGTTTTGCTAGTAATTCGATCTTAGTTTAATTTTTAGCTATAAAATTCCTAATCGCTGTACCCATTTAATATTCTTACCAAGTCATTGCAAAATGTTGATTTGGAGCGGGTAGTGGATGTGTTGCTACTCAAATGTAATTTTAGGCGCTTTGGTGCAGTGCCAAATTCATGATTTTCTGCATCAGTTCCAAAATAAAAGTACATTAATATATTATCATCGTTGATGCATGCGAATAATTGATTTCTTAAAGTTTTTAAGGACTGCAGTTTAAGTTAATTGTTTATCAAGTTTTCGTAAATATAATATACAATACGTGGTTTTTACTTGGGCCTATGTAGGCTTTTCTTTTATGTTACATAAATATGATATGGCAAACGATAAGCTTTATGAAAATCACAAAAACTTACCATTTTCAAGCTATGTCGAGAGGAAAAGTTGAATAATGCTGTCACAGACACTTATCAATCTAACTGAATGTCGTGTTGTGCGCATAAAGGTTATTTGTTTATTTATGACTTTCAACTTGCAATAAATAGAATTATTTTAAGCTTACTCTTTGCTTCTTCAAATACAGCACCTACCTACAGCTGGAAGTTTTTCTGATGCCTCGAAAAGCGTACCGACTCCCAAATGTGCCTGAGTTAAAATCAAAATTTACTTTATCGAAAATGATTTAAGATTATTGTCGTGTCATTTATAATGATTACAAACAACTAATATATGTCCTAGAAGCTATTGAATGTCCCTTTTCCTTGAATGTTAATTTTTTAATTTTTAACAAATAAATACAATTAAAGATATCAATGAGTAAAAGAAGATTTTATTGATTTATCAATTATTGTATTTTAGACAGCAAAATCAGATTTTTAAATATAAAAATTGCAAACAAAAAAGTTAAGATAGACTCGCTTTTGAAGAAAAGTAATGAATCGTTAATAGGGAAATGTAGGTGATATTTAAAATGAAAAGAAAGATTCTATATGTATTTCCAGCACAGGAAGTTGGTTTTCAATTTTAGATATTTACATATTTACAGATATAAATAAATAAAAAGTTTATTTTGAAGAAATTATATTTAAAATGCATTCATGGTACTAAGTAATAAGACAACTGATTGTTTGATTTTGAATATTTCATTGGGATTGTCAGGAATTGAACTTTAAATCTCTAAAAATCAATTACAGATCAGATGTCTTGATGCAATAAATGACTGGTGGTTTTAACTATTAAGTAACATCAACATTATTTTTGAAAGAAAAAAATGGATTTTCAAATAGCATAAAAACTGTTTCAGTTTGCAGTTTTTCACGCAATCACTAAATAATTTTGGAGATCACAGTTTTCTTGGATGATGCCAAAAAAAAAAAATTATAGATATTAAAACTGAATTTGTGATTTCAAAAAAGAAATAATTTTTGTTTTAAGATTTGCTCATTAGTATATGTGAAAAAGCATTCTATTTTAAGCTAACTATCGCTTCTTTGAATTTGAAATGAAATACAGTTAGCAACAGAAAATCAGTCTGGCTTTCGATGCAGTTTATTGCTAACAAAAACGCATTGCTCGAATGGCTGTCGGACTACCTTATCGTTTAACAGGTCAACACCAACTGAAGGAGCTTCATCATAAAATAAAGTAAATGCCAAATATTAAAAACAATCAAATAATTTTATATCTGATTCTATTCTCTTTTATCGAGCATGTGAGGTTTCTTCACCTCTGGAAGGAATGAGTTATTTCACAGTGAGTTGTTACACAAGACACCATTCATGATTTGAAGAAGGTAGATATACTGACAATGGCAGTATTGTTGAAACATCAATGCAAACTTTTTCAAAATACACGTAGATTGTTTGGTGATTGAACTAAAACACTGCAGTCATATTTTCTTTGTATAGTCAATGCCACTGGTTCTGTCTATGCTATCTTTAATAGCACCACATAAAACAACGTTTACATTTTTATTCTAAATATCTGCCATTGGCTGCAGATTAGAAATACGTCTGAATGTCTGAATGATGTAAAGCGAAGCTTAACAACATTCATTTACTAAGATATAAACTATTCTATGGTTTACAGTCGATCTTTAAAACCCTTATATAAAGACTTCAAATCTTGAATATACATTAAGTCAAAGGACAGAACGCACTGCATAAATTACATCCGGTTCACTTCGCGTCTGCTTACCTTTTATAGCTGCCATTGTTGCTGCTTTTTGTGGTAATTCCTGGTTAAACATACCATCTGTTTCTAAAAGAGTTCCCATGGCAGTTACTACATGTGGGCGTATGCATGGCTTTGATAATAGTTATGTTGCACTTTATATTATATTTCTGTTATATGATTTATACCATTAATGTTATGCACGCTACTGTTGATGAAAAATAAAACATGTTTCACATTTCTTGTGTTTCGAGTTTCTTTCATTTGCTGGAGATAAAACATACGCATATAAACTTTCTGATATCAAACAAATATTAGCAAAATTCACTTACTGAGTTTTACAGTATACAGTCGACCTAAGAATACAACTCTTGAACATGCACCACGTCAAATCACAGGATTGGTAGCATGAATAGCATTTAAGGCCTTACTTTTCTTATACCTACTTTCTTTAGAAGCACTTGGATCAACTTTCAGTGAAATTGGAAATTCTTCGTTTACATCACGTGGCAACTCCTAACAAGAAAATGACATTATTTTGAGGTATAGAAGTTGTTGCAATTGCCGCAACTCTAACTAACAACAAAATTAACGCTAAGAGAGAAAAAATCAAATTTATCTCACAGCTCAAATCTAAAAATGTTACAGTCCTGCTGTTTAATTTTCACTTTAAGCGAACAAGCCGTTTTAGCATAAATACACATAGTAAGAACTGTTGATGTATAAAGCAAAATATAATATAATATAATATTATATATATATATATATATATATATATAAATATATATATATATATGTATATATATATATATGTATATATATATATATATATATATATATATATATATATATATATATATATATATATATATATATATATATGTGTGTGTGTGTGTGTGTTCAAAAATAATTGATCGTACCAAGTAGTTGTCACCACATAATCCATCGATGACAAGGGCAGCGGTTGTTTCAGTAGACATGTTCACTTTACGATACTTTATTGCAATCTCAGATTCAATTGTGTCTGTATTAAGTTACCCCCCCCCCCCCTCCCAAAAAAAAATAAGAACATTTTTTAATCGTTTCTATGTAAATAAATTTCATGCATATGTTGACCAATCAGCATTATGACAAATTTATCTGTGATTAATGTTAAAGATTTGCTAAGAATATGACTACAGTATTAAAAAAGCAACATAATCGAGTTTAATAATTGACTAATCTGACAAGAGTGTTATACCTTCCAAAATTGTGTAGGCTACCCGTAAATCATTATTAAACATAACAACACTGTCTGTCTCCATCAGCGTTACTATGGTAGCCGCCATGACACATTCTTATGTGGACTTGTGCAAAATCTCTCGTTGAAATTAATATTGTGCTTACCATTGGGCAGTGGTCTTTTACTTGTGGCTTCAGTTTGTTTCCTGTAAATTTCAAACAATCAATTTAGAGATTGATGTTGCGTTTTCAGTTTATATCTGTTAAATATACATGTATATGTATTCATATGTTTATTAGAAATGTTATTATATAATCACATAGAAAAATTGTAATACTATTATAATGATGTAGTAGAAAATTCTACAAAACGGATTTTGGTTTATTTTTTTTTGTTTACTTCAATAGTGCTATAAAGGACAGAAAAACAACTGCATAATATAAATAAATAACAAAGTCTTTCTACGATACGGATATGTGCATGCCTGTGTACATTATGTATAGTACTTGGCTTATTTTAAAATCAAGCCTTCTTTTTCTGTATTAGTTACCGTTCTGCCTTGTATATAAGTTGTTCCACCACTGGACGTTCTTGGCTGGATTCGGGTATATAACTGAATACGTGATAGGGTCTCACCGAACAGGTGGCGTTATAGCGTTCGCACATGCAAAAAGAATTGTAAAAGTACTAATACTGTACTAATTTTTGAGATTTTTAAAAACTTGATTAAAAATATTGATTTTAAAATATAGACACATCATTATGTTATAGCATGAAAATTAAAATTTCGTAGTTACATTGGTTTTCCTTTTATAACGTTTCACAACAAGTTATCGCAAAACGCATCCTTTTGTTTTTTTTGACACTTTCATGCAATCTCAAATTCAAATTTTATACATTGTTACCCAAAAATTAAGTATGTGGATTTATTATCGTTCCTTGGACATACGAAAAGTCTTGTATTTGTATCTTACAATATTTTTCTGTAAATTTAAAACTATCAGTTTTGAGTTCAATAAGGACAATATTTAAGGTTTGTCAAAGAGTGTAACAGTTAAACACTTTCTGCATGTTCTAGTAGATGCCCATTAAACATTAATATTTTATGCATCCAGGAAAGATGTATGCATACCTTTTTACGAGTGTTTCAAACTGAAATCCAAAATTATTATTTGAGAGACGACATTATCCAAAGCAATACTTTCTTAATCTATGGTGTTTACCTCTATAACGACAACAATATATGGTACAATGCCACTGGATCGGTTGATTCAGTCGATTCTCTCCGGCAGTCTATTTACATTTCTACTGTGGCATAAGTAATGAAACGATTGTCTAAGGTTATGTAAACGGTTCTGTTTTTCTCACATTACTCAACATTATTCTAAACTATAAGTCTAAATCGATAAAATTAGAATACAGATTGATTATCGCTCTAGGAACATACGAAAAGTCTTGTATTTGTGTCTGTAAGTATATTTCTGTAAATTTCAAACTATCAGACAGGCAGGCGGAGAGAGTCGGCAGAGACCACATCATTGGTATAGTCCATGTAACTGCACTTGGGTTTAAGCCTAAAGATTAAGTTACAACCATAACTTCCTTAAGTTTAAACTTCAACGATTAAACACACAATTTTATTAAGTAAAATATTTTATGAAGTAAAATATTTACTATGCTTGCACTTTGTGGTTCCATGTGCTGTGCGGATTCGGGGCGTATAACAGTGGGCTACAAGATTTTACATTTAGATGTTATCTCTCAAGCTTATTCTCAAAAGCTTTCTGCAAAACACTCAGCTGAAAAAGAGCCCCCAGAAATGGTAAAAAGGTGTCATCACTGTAAGGTCAAAGAGAAAAGGAGACTCGTGATACATTCGCTTTCAAGCTATAACTGCTACCGTATTAGAGATACTTTATGTAAGAAATCTTATGACGCTATAAGACTTTGATGATGACGTCATAAGCCAACATTTCTTTCTCGTTCGTCCAGGAGCCATGAGTCGGTATATGTATAAAATGTTTCAAACTGCTAGCCCTTGCCGCTTTGGAAACTACCTTGTGACTATGAAAACGAAAAAAGAACAAAAATAAAAAATCTCCGTCCCAAGTAAAAATTGCAGAAAATATCAGACACTGGATACGAAGTATGTTTTTCTCAGTCTTCAAATAAAAAGTCTATACAACAGCGGTTTCAACTCGTTTAAACTCAGTCATAAATGTTGCATCTACAGCAGTTAATGCATGTGTGATGGTCGCCACTGGTTGCTTGAGTGGCACTTGTCACATTTACTCGGGGCTAGTTCTGGTAATTCTTTACGCCTGCTTTAATGGATTTGTTTACTCGTGTACAGCTCCCCAAGCGAGATGTATTAGAAAATATATCTACCTTAAATATATTTGGTTTCCATTTAGAAAAATTATATCAGTGCACCATAAACTTATCCTACTGAATCACTTTGGTATCAGCATATTTTCTCGTAAATATGAACATCAAAATGTATTTTTAATGCATTGACATTTGGCAATTTCTATGAGTTACAAATTACCCAGCAGACAAAAGACATAATATATGGTCTAAATAAGGTACCAATATGGTCACGAGGTGATTCGGACCAAATCTAGACATTTAAAAAATCAGAGACGGGTCCCAATTTGGTCGCGACGTAATTGAGGCCATATATGGGCATTCGAAGTCCACAAAAAGTTCCATTTTAGTCATATTGTAAAATCCAAAAAAGTCACAAAATTAGCTCTTTAGTGCAAAGATGCATTCCTTGCTTGTTTTATCCAATAATTATACGAATATTTTTAATTCTGAAGTTTTTACAGACTTGCTATCTACCCCCACTTCCCGCATTCACACATGCTTATCTAAAATTGCATAAATGACTTCCATACTTGACAAATTCATAATTTCCAAATCAGTACTCTTTATTGTCACATATTTTTAAACAACTTATGTGAACGAAAACTGAAAAGGAATTAAATAGTTCAAGATGTTTTAACTCATTTGAAATGTATTAGAATAATTTAGATTGGAATATTGCAAGATTTTATATAATTTCACAATTACTATATGATTTAAGCTGAGTATTTTGTTTAACTAAATTTTAGATATAATATGTAAGAGGAGACATGTTAAAAATGTAAATGTTAAAAAATATTTACATTATTATAAAAAACAATTTTTTAGATAATTATGAAAATAAATTGCATATCTCTATATCATTCCAATTATATTTAAAAACGGTCGGTACTGCGAAAGTATGCGCATGCGCCAAAAATCATTCATTTTCCGGTTAAAAACAAGGCGGTGAGGGTTACATTTTTGCGAAAAGTAAATAATCAAATAAAATCCCAACGCTGTGGATATTATTTTATATTAGCTGAGTTCTACTTTATAATAACAAGAGAAACCCTTTTTCTTTCATATACTTCACATATACTTCGCCAGAAAGAAATGATTACAGATCGAGACTGACAGCTCCCGAAACAAACCTGCTTGTGCAGTCTGTCAAACAACCACATTACTCACCTATTATAAACGGCGTTGAACCCGCTTTTCCGCGCTCATTTCTTGTATGAAAATACTGTAGCAGCGTGGAAGAATTTTTAGTTACGGTAAATAACCGACAGCATGGATTCAATTTTTTGCACACATTTTTGAAGAAATTCGGACTATAATGTCAATTTAAAAATGAGATTCATTGCTACCTTCAAAATAAATGGTTCGGTGTGTTTGCTTATTATGTCATGTAAAGTACTTCTTAAAACTAGTGTTTGAAATGGGCGATAATATGTTATCGTAGTAAAAAGATATTTTTTCTGCCAGTTTTGTTTTACCTGACAGATCTGGCACCATTTTATTGGATAGTTTTGTAGAGCTGGATAAATGGTGGGTGTAAAGACTAGCAGAGAGGGGACACGTAATTGTCGGTCGCACGAGTCTCAGTTTTGTCTGAAATTATAAGCTATCATTGGTGTATCCTAGTAACAAGCTGTTTGTACTTAGATTTTTGGCGAAAAGTTTTTGCGTTTCTACTGAATTCAGTTGGGATAAGGATATAAAGAAATGAGCAATTAATGTATGTTAAAATCAAATGCTATTACTCTTGTTTTTGACGTGTACTTGGATTGAAAAAATAAACGGACAAAGATGGGGTCAAAACATTTCTTTACATTTTATCTACAAATTGGTCCGTACATGCCGTTTATGAAGTGCCCTATTCTTGGATATAAACTCTCTTCCTCCCCCCCCCCCCCCCGCCCGTGGATAGGCAAAAGAAAAAAACAAACGCACACGGCTCTTTTTTTTTTTTTACAAAACTCTCTCAGAGACTTTTTTGTTTTATGTCACGTACACAAATGCTTAGTATGTGACCCAATTTCAGAAAGCAGCTGTGGCCGAGTGGGTTAGCGTTCTGCTTCCAGTCGCAGGCAATATCTTTGTTTCTCCATTTGAATTTACATATTAAAATCAAAGCGTGTGTGTGTTTTTTCTGATTTATAAAATTTTCCTGGCATTTCTTTCAAGAAGTGATTGCGCTTTAAAACTCTGAGACTTCAATATATATATAAATATACATAAAATTCTCAAGTTTTGATCCCGTAATTCTCCTATCGTTTTTGATTATATGCATACGCAACAGTGCCGTGTGAGATTTTGTTTCATACGGCGCTTAATCATGTTTCCGCGAAGTGTTTCTGTGCAAGTAGCTGAGAGCACACAAAATTTATTTGCATTTGGGACGGAGAGTAAGTAGTTATTGAATTTAATTTTTGGAAGAATTACACGTTTTCCAGGGTATTTCCGCGTAAATTTTTCTTTTACGAAATTGGAAAGATTTAGTAAGAATTTGTTGAACATTGTCCTTTTCTAAGCGTTTAAGAGAAATAGTGGAACAAATGTGTATGACTATTTTTGAAAAAAAAAACACGCAAGTGCTGGAAACCTGTTGAGGTATGATTAAAAGGAAGTGTTTTGTTTACTTTGGTGCCCGGATCTTTCTTAGTGATGACCTTTTGAATCATGTCACGTCACACTTTAAACTTTGTTGTTGTTCGGGCGATATCTCAAAATCTATTCGTTGGATCTTCACCAAACCTTACAGGAGGGAAGTATATATTATGTAAATGTGCAACGATGGTTCGATTTGTCCCACGTCCGTTCGTCTGTCCGCCCGTCTCACTTTAACCTTTTTTCTCGTCGGTTTGATATCTCAAAAACTATTCATCGGATCTTCACCAAAGCTTACAGGAAGGAAGTATATATAATGTAGATGTGCAACAGGGGTTCTATTTATTCCATGTCCGTTCGTATGTCCGCCTGTCACACTTTAAACTTTTTTATTTGTCCGTCTGTTTTCAACCGATGGCCTTCATATTTTAAATATGGCCTACATATGGTCTAAGGTAGAGCGATATTGCCAGATCTGGTCATAGCTGGTGGGCCAGCACAACATATGGTATGGCAGGATATATGTGTTCCAACGGACACATTTCTAAAATCGATGGCTCGTAACACCCGGATCTGAGTTTGAGTTGAGATGAATCAGTATTACACTGGCTCAATTGGTCAGTGCACTTTCTATCTGAAAAGTCTTTTATATGAAACCTTACAAAACTACTAAACATGCATGGATGTTGTGCTAGTTTCTGAGCTGTTTCTGAGCGCTCTTCACCTGTTTATCTGTTTGATTGTAGGCCAGATTTGTAACTAACACGTGCCGACAGCATTTGAAGAAAAACGCAAGGTCCTTCTAAAGGCCTGAACTTTTAATGAACCACTATAGCTCTCCAACATGTTTATCGTTTATTGCTACATTTTTATCCGTCCGTGAGGCCGTTTGTCTGGGGTCTTTTCCTGTCAACCATATGCTTTGAATTTGTTTTTTTTCACATAGATATTCTTTCTTTTTAGGTTAACTATCTTAACAGATGGCTAGCAGTTTGTTCCTGTAAGTTACACAATGCATAAGTCAACTCGTTCTAGGCACGTAAATAAGCAAGCAGAACAATTCGCCAGTCAACACCAGCAGCTTTCATGCAATGATGACCTACTTAACATAATAACTGAAAGTTCATGTAGCAAGAACACTACACTGGTCTCAACCAAATTTCAATGTCATAGATAGGGTTGGCGGCCAGTACTTCTATTTCGGATTAGAAAGTGGAATTTCACAACTAATATCGGAACAATCCAGTTACTTAATGGATAATATAAACGCTCTAGACCTCTTTATTAATGTGGATGGTGTGCCACTTTTCAAGTCTTCACCGATTGCATTATGGCCTTTTCGTGATCGTTTAATGGTTTGGGCCGTTTTCTGGTTTGTTTGTATTGTGGCACACGAAAACGGAACTCTATGGATAATTTCTTGAGTGATTTTATAGAAGAAATAAAAGAAGTGATGATGGTGTACAAACTAACAATCGAACATTTCATGTTCTTTTACATGCTTTCATCTGTGATGCACCGGCGAGGCAGATGTTGAAAGGAATTAAAAGTCATACTGGTTATTTTTCTTGCGAACGGTGCCTTATCAAGGGTCACGCGATCGATAAACGAATTGTATTTCACAAACTTGAGACCGAGATTTGTCGAACTGACGAGGATTTCAAACAGTATCGATATGAAAAAAACAGTGACAGCACTCTCCATGATGACCATCAGCAGCAAAAATCGCCATTATCTGAAATTTTTCCTTGTATTACAGGATTTGTTCTCGATTGTATGAATTTCGTTTGTTTGGGTGTGGTAAAGCGGCTGCTTTCCTTTTGGAAAAATGGAACTAGGACAACTAATAAATATAAAGTGACTGCGCTTCACATAGCGCAGATATCGGATCACATGCTGCAATTTCACGGCAAAATGCCTGTTGACTTTGCACGGCAGCCTCGAGCCGTAAATGAGTACGAGAGATGGAAAGCAACCGAGTTCCGTCAATTTTGTATGTATACGGGACCTTGCGAAAGATGTCTCAAGGTGATTACTATAATCATTTCCTTGTCCTCGTTATGACAATTAGCATTCTTCTGAGCGACTTTGACGAATTCCGCAATCGATATCTCGAATACGCAAAACAACTTCTTGAATATTTTGTGAATGAGAGTGCCAACCTTTATTCGGAATCGCTTATCTCCTATAACGTGCACAACCTCAAAAATTTGGCTGACGATTGCAAAAATTTCAATGTTTCACTGAATTCTATCTCTGCATTCGAGTTCGAAAATTATTTACAAGGCCCGAAGAAATTCTAAATATCCAATTGTTTAATTTGCAAACAGATTACAAGAACAGAAAACAATGCTATCAGCCCATAAAAAGTATTCCAAACTGCAACACATCTCAACTCAGTCAAAGAAGAACTGTGTTTTCCTGCATAACAATAAATTTGCATTTCTTAGAGAGAAGCGGCCAGATGGTAAATTGTTATGTGACATTCTTCCATTGTCATCTTGTGACAATTTCTTTACAAAGCCATTAAACTCTAAGATGCTTAGCATAGCGTTTTGTCGGAATATAGCTCTAAGCGGTCGCTCATAGAACAAAGTGCTATCAACAAAAAAGTGGTTAATTTGGAATACAAAGATGGCCGAGTATTATTTCCAATTCTACACCAATCCGAAGTTTGCGATTAGTTACTTCTTTCTTACCTGTGGGGAATATATGCGATTGACCGCGTGTCGGTCTGTCGATCTGTCGGTCTGTCGGTCTGTCGGTCTGTCATCAAGAGCTTGTTAACACGATAACATAAAAACTACTGCAAGGATTTCAACGAAACTTGGTATGTGACTTGGTATGTATTTTACGAACAACTGCAGGGATTTTAATGAAACTTTTCGTGCTACTTCTATTGGAACAAACACAGATCGGTATTGTAAACTCGAGAAGGTTTGGACTTGGAAAATTTCAGCTCTTGATTGATTATTAATGGCCGTGTTTAACTGATGTGGGAGGAGCGGTGTGAGGAATATGTGGGCTATGGACACTGCTCTAGTTGTGCTTTATTTTAGATTTAAAAATGAGCAGTGTGATTCGAACCCGACTCGAAAAAAAACATATCATATGCTGTACCTAGCAATTGGATAAAGGAAGATGTACTGTATTGGCCGAACGGTTCCAATGCACAGAAACTCTTCAGCAGACGCGTCGAACTAGATATAGAAGCATGGCTAAACTTTAACGTTTTGAAAGTCAAATATGTTACTGACGATAAACGAGAAGTTTCTCGAAGTAATGTTGACACCACCTCTGTGGAAGAAACCACGTCCTAAGACGAATGCGTACCTCGCACTACCGCACCACCTCGAAAGAGAGATTACATACCATGTGATGCAATAGATGACGCCTACGATTCCCAAAATGAATGTCTTCCAGCAGCGAAGAGACGAAGAACGCCAAATCCAAGCTTTGCAAACAGCATCAATACAAAAAGTATGTGCTTACATTAAGATTGTGCACTTCGTATACCTTGCGCCTTTCAGTTTATGGTACAATGGAAATTTGTCTAGTGTGATTATGAAGGATATAAAACTGATTCCTAGCAAGAATTAAACTGGTGATACTCACAGTTATGCTAATGTGATGTTCTTGTTTTAAGCCTGAGCTGCTATATTTTGTATGATGAACAAACAAGCTGCAAGATGTGCACTTCTAAAAATTATCACTGCGTTCAGTATGCTTGTCTGCCTGCATTTCAACACTTAGTCATTGTACTAAGCAGTTAAACTGGGACAAGCAGTAATATATTTGGTTGTGCTACTATTACATTTTTTGAAGAAGGAACTATATATATATATATATATATATATATATGTATATATACATATATATATATATATATATATATATATATATATATATATATATATATATATATATATATATATATATATATATATATATATATATAAGAAATTGTCATGCATGTTTTCACTCTTTACCTGCGTCCCCGGTAGATGACTACGCCATATATGGTGACCAAAGGTAAAAAAGTCTGACATGAGAAAACGTGTAAATAATCAGGAACAAGTGGCAGGTGAGTTATAGCATATTCAAATATAACTACATTAGTAATACTTCTTTCTGAGTGCGTACGATATTGTTTTTTGCCTGAAGCCGTAGGTCCGTACATGCCCGTAGGCTGAAGGCAAAAAACAATATCGTACGCACTCAGAATGATGTATTACTCTTATTATATGCCTACTTTTGCTATTTTTATGTCGTTCTTCAAAATTTTACCACGCACTATTTTTGCACTCAGTATGCTCAGATGGGGTGACGCGTAATCGGTACTGCGGTCAGTGAACATTGATATTTGACTCCATTTTTGCGCTTAAGAAAATAAATATTAAGTATTTATTTGCTAAGTGTAATGATTATTTCTGACGTAATACCCCCCTAACCGCGGCATTATATCAGTTATATCTTTATTAATTTCAAATTAATGGACACAAAATCACCCGAAGGCCGTGTGTAAAATTACCAACAGTTTACCCTTTAAAATAAATATTTACCTTCAAAAATGCTTTCCGTTCTGTCATCAGTGATAGTAAACTTTAGTTTATGTGCCTTAAACTCATATGGTTTAAGAAGTAACCCGCCTCATAAACAAGTATTTTCTCCCTTTCGAAAGTTTTGTCAGTTCAACGGAAGTAACTCATTTCAACTCAAATCGCGAAATAACGATGCAACAAATACACAAATGGCGTAATTATACGGCATTTGTAATTAGATAACGTTTCGTGTTCAGGGTGCGCTGTAAATATCGTCACAGTAATAACTCATGCATCGATTTTGAGGACGGTTGCAGTTCATTGTGACCCACTTTCTCTTCACTTTGAAGTCCGAAAACACGTGTTTTTTTGTTTACTGTTTACATATGATCGCATTATAAATATGCTTATAGGGAGGCACCGTGCAATCTGGCCTATGAAAACTGCATGCTCGTTTTTTTTCTATCATTTCTTTGTACGCGGACCTCTAGGCATGTAATAAAAGTACATATGGCATACCCGTGAAATTTTTAAATTGCAACACATGCCCGGCAGTATTCATGCTTTAATCCTCAGCAAGTGGAATGTATTTTGGATATCTTGGGATGTAGTTGCTTTGCTAGTGGACAACGTTGTTCTTCATTTTTGATACCATAAAAGAAAACGGAAATATTAGTCATCAACTATTGACATGCCACATCACCCTGCATATTTGTATTGGGTCTTATGCTTACTTTTAGTCAAGCAGTCAGGGGAAAGGGCCGTCTGTAAAACATTCGTCTAATTTGATGCTCATAGCAGTGTGTGTGTGATTTAAAAAACAATAAAATGTATGACTTAATGAAATTAAAATAACTATTTATTGTTTAGCCTTATGTTCTGCTTCGCCAAGCACTTCGTGAAACAAATCACAGTTTCCAATGAGTAAGTGCATCCTCAATATATAGCGTGATATAAGGACCTTATCCTGACCTGTTTTTGGAACCAAATAAACAGTAAACAAGTTTACGGTTTGTTCGTCACTTCATTATCCCCGTGGAACGGAGGGATATAGTTATGAGCTCGTCCGTCCGTCTGTCCGTGCGTCTATCTCTCCACAAAAAGTACTAAATTTTGTACGGCCGACTTCTCATAGAAGTTATTGTCGTATATATTATAGATGTGGCACGTGGCGTTATTGTCAAAATTGTCACAATGGGGAAAATTGACGTCGTCGTGTAACTAGGCAACTGCCTCTTTAAGGGGTAAATTACTGAATATTAAATACTGAATTGTGAAAAACATATAACTAAAGTTGTTACTTTGAAAATGTGCCAAAACTTCACGTAAGGAAAGCTGTCAAAAATCGTTAGTTTTTACCTGTGAGTTTTTCATGCATTTTACTCTTACTGATTCATGGGGGATCGTGCCTTACTAAGGCTCTATTTCCTCTCGTTCTGTTTATTGTTCTGTTTATAGTTCTGTTATCATCAGCTAAAAATATGACTTTTACACATAGAAAAGTAATTTAAAGTAAATAAGTAACTATTATATGTCTCCCCCTAAGAGGTATATAGCATTTGATGCGTCTGTCTATCTGTCCGTCCATCCGTCCGTCTGTCCGCAGTGAGTTTTTGTGAAATGATTCGATTTTTCTCAAAACATACATACATATTGAGGTACATATCTAGATGATGCCCGTGTTATTTTTTCCTTCAAAAATTCAATTTTTGGCTAATTTTTGAACATAGGGGGGGGGGGGGTCGTGCATTTTTCACTTTGACAGGCTCAATCTCCAAAACGGTTCCTTGGATAAAGCTCGGACGTCGCAGCAAGAACACATATATAGCGCAAATGTATACTGCAAAATTTTTCAAAATTTCGGCGAATTTTTAAATTTCTCATTTTTAAGTTTTTTTGGCCACATTGTTGCAATATCTCCAGAACAGATTGTTGGATTAGGCTGAAACGTGGCAAGAAGAACCAACATATAGTGCAAATGTTTACTGCGACGTTTTTCTTCATCTTCTGTAAAATGTATTTTTGGCTATTTTATATTTTTTTACTCGCCAATGTTTTACTTTTAAGCAAGAAATTTTTTCAACGTGACTGCTCGGGTGGGGGGAGACGTATCCGTTTTTGTTTTAACAAAACCACTGGTCCATCTAGTTTTTACTACATATTAGACCCTATAATTATCCACCCGAAGATAAGAATCCCAACTATTATAAGAATCCCACCGATTGTTAACGGTTAGTACAACTTGGGTCTTGTTTGTATGTGTAACCTTGCTCCTGTCTGTCCACTTAAACTGTGAATCCTACAGCTACGATAGCTGTACCGGATGAAAAATATAACACTTGTTGATGTGTTTTATTTGCCGTAATAAAGACTAGTCTCCTAAGAGCTAGAGAATTTGCAACCTGTTCTTGTTGATAGTAGAAATTTAAATTGATTTTAATTAAGTTTAATTTAATTAAAAATCAAACCTATAAAATTTAAACAAACTAATCAGTTTACAGTTCAGTTCAGGTAAAATCTAGTAAATGCTTAGGCAGCAAGCATATAGAGAGCAACATTTACGCTACCAAAACCATTTATGTTGAATCTGGGTGGGATTTTAACGTCAACTGTACACTTACGTCAGTGAAATGTAATTTTCAGCGTTTTAATATATATATTGTTCCATTGTAAAATCGCCAGCCTGATTTCGGCATTGCAATATTTGCTTCATGTTAATCACATTGTTTCTTCTTTTTTGCAAACGCTTGGTTTTCCTGTGACTAGTGATTCAACCTTGATTTGATGTTATATCCAAACTTTGAGCCAACGATATTTGCCAACAGTCGAGCAACGGCGCTTTACCAACATTTTAAATTCGTTTTCAAACAGAGCTGGAACGATCTTTCTTTTATTACCAACCGAGGTTGTCGGGCTGATTTTAACACATCATCAGAGAGGCATCCGTCGTTTATATGTAGGTATGTACATGTGTGCGTATGTACGTGTGTAAAATTTTACTTAAAGTGCTTCAGTTTTCTTCGGATTTCTTTCATATCTTGAGTGAATGTTCTCTATGTGTGCCGGTCTTGAAAAAACTGGTTTTATTGGCTATTCACTAAAACTGGCTAAATGGTGGACCTTTAAGACTTACCTGTTCTCAAAATGCTTCTTCTAACACAATTGTGATATTTTGTTTTAATTTTGTGCGAATATTTTCTAGGTAGGTCTCTCTTGAAAAATTACTTTTTTGGCGATCCGCCAAACATTGGCTAAATGGGGGCAATTTTAATATTTTCCTTCCAATTTTCAAAATAGTTCTCCCACAATGTTGATTATATTCCTTTGTAATTTTGGATGATTGTTTTCTAGATAGGCCGCTCTTTAAAAAATACTTTTTTTGCGATCCACCAAAAATTGATCAAATGCGGGACGGTTCAATGTTTTTCGTTGCCAATTTTCAATTTTTGTCGGATTCCTTACCAATTTTCTGTTATCTTTGAAGGCTTGTCTCTAAAGGTAGCTTTCTTTGGCGTTGTAACAAAAATTGGCGAGATGGAGGCACCATTTTAATTTTCTGATAGCCAATTTTAAAAATACTTCTTCTCCCACAATTTGAATTGGCCAAACCTTTCACAAAGCAAACTTTGTCCAAGTGGAATCCAGGACAAAATAAGGTCACAGCCATAATTTCCCCGGATATAAGGTCCCCAAATGAATTTAGGCCAAAATGTTCCCAAAGTTAAAAAGCGTATGCTAACCTAAATTAACGTTTTATTAAGATTACCCTGGCCATAAGGTACTCGGCCAAAATGCCCAAGGCCATAATGTTCCCAAATGTCTTTTATGCCAAAATGTCCCAAAAGCAAAATTTGTCATTTAAACCAGAGCAAGAAGCCTTCTAACAAATGAAAATAGGGCCGCCACCTCCTCAAAGCAAACACTATAAACATGAATTCATGCTTATTTAAGCTTCAAGCCGTCCGTAATGTCCAAGGCCATAAGGTCTTTA
The DNA here is from genome assembly GCA_949752745.1 of Protula sp. h YS-2021. NCBI lineage: Eukaryota > Metazoa > Annelida > Polychaeta > Sabellida > Serpulidae > Protula > Protula sp. h YS-2021. The sequence continues at coordinate 65,711,270 of OX457030.1, forward strand.
AATGAATTTAGGGCCAAAACGTCCACAAAGCTAAGAAACGTATCTTAATATCCGTTAGCGGTTAATTAAGCTTTACCAGTCCACAAGATACGCGGAAATAATGTTCCCGGCTAAAATGTCCCCAAATAAAATCCTCAAAGCAAAATGTGCCGTGGTGGGGTCCAGGACAAAACATTTCCGGCCGTAAGATCACCATCCACTAAGTCCCCGCCCATAGGTTCTCCAAATGAATTTAGTGCCAAAAGGTACCCAATGCTGAAAACGTATGATAACATAAATTAACGTTTTATTAAGCTTTACCCCGACCATAAGATACTCGACCGTAAGTTCTCCGAATAACTTTAGAGCCAATACACCCCAAGCAAAATTTGTCGTGGAATCCAGGTCAATACGTTCTGAGCCATAATATCCCCTGCCAGAAACTAATACATTCCTTTCAATTTTTGTCTGGATGTTTACTGGACTGGAAATTTGCCAAAATCTGGCTAAATAGAAGGCATTTTTAAATATTTTAGTAGACAATTTCCTAAAGGCTTTTCCGGCACAATTTTGATTCGATTGTCTTTAAGTATTTCATAAATGTTCACCAGGCAGTTCTCTCTTGAATAGTGACTTTTTGGGTTGAATGGGCGGAAGGATGTGGCATTTTATAAAGATTAAGTAGCGACTTTTCAAAATTTTGATAGGATTTCTTTCTAATTTTGAACAGTTGCTGCCTAGATAATTCTCTCCTGAAAATTTACTTTTTTGTAAATGCAACAAAAATTGACGGGTAAGGCATTTTAATTTTTTTTCGCATTTTCAAATGCTTCTTCTCCCACAGTTTTGACCGGATATAATTGTACAAATTTTTAACAACCGCGTTTAACAATGTGACAACTACTTTTTGGCGACCATGCAAGCCTATAGATGGGTGATTTGTTAGATCTCGGCTGGTCACAATGTCCCTGGACATTCTTGTTTAACTACCAAACGTTTCTCTACAATGGCTAATCAACTTCATTTTGCCTAACACTGGACTAGCATTAACTCGTCAACGTTTCTATGATCGTACAGCTTATAATAATTTTAGCACAAACGTGTCCTTGCTTTCTGGGTATGCTTATTTATAAAGTAGTTACAATTAGTTCAAAATTAAGGCAGGGTTTGCGCCGTGACACGATCTGATTAGATCTCATACATCTGATCAGTATGACGCAAGCCTTGGTACAGAACTTTGCAACCGTTTACGACCGTAACATAAACAGTACAGCGTCACTTTTGCATAACAACAACGCACTGAATTAAACTGTTCAAAGTTCAAAGTACTCTAACCCAATGTATTCTGTTTGTAGCTTATCATGCATATCCTCTATACTATTGCTCCGCCTGTTTGTGGCTTACCATGGGTCACGCGCATCCTGTTCCACGACTATTGCCTTCACTTTGCCTCTACTAAGATATTGTACTGGCCTTGATATTTTCTACCACATTGAAAGAACAAGTGCAGCAAAATATCAGCAAGAAAAGTAGTACTGTTAAGTTGACTACTTCTCCGAAGTTACGGAATCGTTTAAAGTATGACTGCCTTTGGCTGGAATGATTATATTTTTACTGGGTTGTATTTTTTACATCACAACATATATAGAATACATAAAAGAATGCATCAAAACAAAAAATGGATATTTATGTGCTCGTTGATGCAATTTAAACCACACAATAAGAAGTTTAATTTCTTTGTTTTACCTGTATTTGTAAAATAAAAAATGTTAGGTTTAAAAGTGTTTCTTGACCTCTACATTTTTTGCTAAAGCAGTTGCAATGTTAATCTGGAGTTATGTTGATGTTCATCTTTTTCTTGCTTAACATATACATGTTAATGTTAAAGATGAAAAATGCGATCATCACTAAACAAACGTATCAAGCACTGAAAAGCAGATTTTAAAAAGTACGGGACTGCTGGTGGCTATCTTTACACGTTTGTATTGAAAATGTGTTTTTCCACTTCCAGAAGTATTCTTCAATTGTTCAACAAAATGATTTCAGATACAAAGATCGAAGCAGGTGTTTCTCTGAAATATTGTTTATGTCTATCTACGAAAAGCTGCTCCAGTCGGAACCTTTCTATCATCATTAGACAGGAAGAGTCACGGATCCGTCAATTAAAGTAACTCAGTAGAACTCAATTTTCTACGCTATGCATCTTTCGGTGCACGCTTTACTCATTTTCAAACTGATAGGAATCATAGAATGGGTTATTCTGTATCATTAACTGCAAACTTATTGCCACATTGATCTCAGTTTGCCTTTCATTGTTCCAATCCGATTCCAGTCCTAGTATCGGAATTCAGAAAACCTTTGTTGATTATCACAGACATGTCACCAGTGACTATTCTCCATAACACAACACAACACCAACAACAGCAACAAGTCTTGATTCGACAGTAGTATATTTTGATTAACGCAGTCAGTGCTCACAGACAAAGTAGCAAGTGTCACTCGTTGCTTTAGCGTGCCATTCACCACTTCCAGAAATTGCCAAGGCGCCATTTGAACTCACTTCTGTCCAGTTGTTCCACGTTATTTCTGCTCCTGTCGCTTTCCAAATCCACTGCCCCGTGACAAATTTTCCTCCTGTCCATATCACTACAACATCATCGCACGAGCAGTATTTATATTCAAGTTTATATAAATATGAACAGTAGCAACTATTTCTAATCGGATATTGTTCATATATGTCAACAGTTTACTTATTTTTGTTTTTGCAGAATGTATCGGAAATGTCATTATATCCAAAATTAAGATGGAATCTTAAGTTTATTTTTTATTGCTGATCCTGGATTTTTGCATGAATTTGTATTTAGAATTTAGAGTAAAATCATTTATACTATTGTATTTTTGTATGGCACGTGCAGCTCGGATATTATGAAATTCAATGTTGTCACATCAGCCTCCACTCTTCCCCGACAAGGAGAATGGTCGATGTCATCAATCAACTGATATGAGCATTATGATAAGGCCTTTAAAGCGTTATTTAGAAAATAACTGAAACTATAACAACAATGGAATGAAACTAACATTCGAGTGAAGTATAAGGAGCTAGAAGACCTGCAACATAATTATTTTCTGCTTCACTAGATATCTCGACCAGATAAGCGCTCTCGAGGCTGCAGCGATGCTCGGCTGCCGCCCAGTCAAGTCTTACTGAAGCAAATATGTACCTGCTCTCTACATAGAAGAACAAAAAATAATATGAATTTTACATTTTACTATATCATCAATGACATAATCTGCAAATGTTTGCTCTAACTACCAGAACTTTTCAATATTTCTATACAAAATTTAGATATTGATTTTTTGACAAATATTTTCAAATAACATGATTATCTTCTTGTGACAGCGCTTAACTTTTGTTTAGCCTTTGAATTAGCGGATTGCTGAGAGATATTCTAATATAAGATATAATAATTGCATATTGTAACAATGCCGCATCTGGAAAACTGCTTTGAAACGCACAAAAAGCTTAAAATTAATTTGATATAGTAGTTAAAACAATTTCGTATATTTCATTTTTTACAACAATACAGAAACACATCTAGCAGTTTTTCAATGTGTGATACTGTTTTATGAAAGCAAAGCCTAACAAATGTACCATCAATGGTAGTGACTTCTGCAGTTTGCTGTCTTAATGTAGTTTCGGAATCTGTCGTCACGCTCTCTGTTGCTGGAGATTCATATGTGACGTCATTTCCTGCTAAACCTTCTGCAGGTTGCTGTCTTATTGTAGATTCGGAATCCGTCATCACGCCATCTGTTGCTGGAGATTCATTTGTGACGTCATTTCCTGCTATGCCTTCTGCAGGTTGCTGTCTTATTGTAGATTCGGAATCTGTCATCACGCCATCTATTGCTGGAGATTCATATGTGACGTCATTTCCTGCTATGCCTTCTGTAGGTTGCTGTCTTATTGTAGATTCGGAATCTGTCATCACGCCATCTGTTGCTGGAGATTCATTTGTGACGTCATTTCCTGCTATGCCTTCTGCAGGTTGCTGTCTTATTGTAGATTCGGAATCTGTCATCACGCCATCTATTGCTGGAGATTCATATGTGACGTCATTTCCTGCCATGCCTTCTGTAGGTTGCTGTGTTATTGATGATTCGGAATCTGTCATCACGTCATCTATTGATGGAGATTCATATGTGACGTCATTTCCTGCTATGCCTTCTGTAGGTTGCTGTCTTATTGTTGATTCGGAATCTGTCATCACGCCATGTGTTGCTGGAGATTCATTTGTGACGTCATTTCCTGCTATGCCTTCTGCAGGTTGCTGTCTTATTGTAGATTCGGAATCTGTCATCACGCCATCTATTGCTGGAGATTCATATGTGACGTCATTTCCTGCTATGCCTTCTGTAGGTTGCTGTGTTATTGATGATTCGGAATCTGTAATCACGCCATCTGTTGCTGGAGATTCATAAGTGATATCACTTGCTGCGATTTCGCCTTCTGTATAATAAACAGATGCTTCCCCATCCGCTTACTCAGAAAGAACATTACTTTGGGATGGCGAAATCTTACGCATGGTATTTCTGATTCCGACCTTGATTTTGGGGCACCATATTTGCTAACATATGCATAAAACGAAAAGGGGACGAGGTAATTTTCAGGTCATGCAAGGACCGCCAGGAATGGCTAGTTCGTTAACGAAATTCGCTACTTTAGCTAGGAGTTGCTTTAGAACTGCACTCCACGTTTTGTTGAAAAGAAAGTATTATTTCAAAATTAACACTTCCCGTTTATTAAATCATTTTCAAAAGTCAACGACAGTCTGGCTATTTTGTGCTATATGCCAAATATTATTTTGAATGATGTTATTAACTGAGCAATGATCTCTTTTCCATTTAATAATGGCATAGAATTTAGCATCAAAAACGCAACAATCTCGAAAAGTATTTCACGAACCATAACCCAATGAGCTGATGACGTCAGACACAATACCATCGAATTGCAAATCATCTGTAGACATGAAACAAGATAACAAGATAAAGATCGATCATTGCATATTATGCCAACAGTTCAAATGTAAAATGCGATTATTGCTCACAATGTCAGCAGTTTTAATGTAAAACATAGTTTCATGCTCTGAGGTTACATACAATAGATAACGCAGTCGGTGTTTTGGTAGGTTGTAATTACAGAGTGTTGTGCTTTATTAAGACTCGGGGTGCCCATTATATATAATAAGCAGACTACTTTCATGTTACATTGATAACTGGAGCAAACTTACAAAATACTCGCCATCCTTCCTCTACAATAGAAGTCATTGATGGCGCTTCTGTAACGTCAACCAATGAGCAGGGCCTTTCAGGTTCATCTGTCCCGCCCACTTCCGGTCCTGTGACGTAAGCCACACAATCAGGCCCTCTTACCGAGCATAGTTTCAAACAATCAATATTGCGGCCAACGGTGTATGTCGTACGAATAGGCCTTAATCGCACGTTGTTTAGAGGAATGAAGTGTCTGCAAGCGCAGTCACCATGGCTACACTGTACTTGTTGGCTAGTAACTATAGTCGTGTGTGAGAGCAAAAACATCAGCAGAATGAGTTCCAATGATGGAGCCATTTTATAGATCGATCTATTCTGACTGTCAAAATTATACAAATTATCGAAAACTTTTTCAGCTATAAAAGCTTTGAAAGTTTCAAATGTGGGAGGTCATCGGTTATCATTCAAAACTTCAACCTTTCTAACGCTTTTAGGTAAACTGAGCAATTAGAACAATATGGCGATATTTTATTGCAACGAGTTGTTTTTATATTACAGATAGACCATTATGACGCTAAAATACTTATCCGTTTAAGTGAAGATATATTATTTTAAATTTACAAAAGACCCGCTTACCAGAACAACAAATATATAATATATAATAATCTATAATATATATAACTCAAACGCAAAAAAAGCCAAAATTTGTGGTAACGTTTTGGCACTCAACAAGATGGAAAAAAATCAGAATTTGTTGTTTTTTGCAATAATTTCATATCAAGGTATCATTCAAATGTACTCTTTACTTTAAAATATCACAGTTCAAATAAAAAATGCAAGGAATTTCATTGCGTTATAAAGTTAGATATGCGAAATTAATGAAAAATAAAAAGAAACATTTTATCGTCTACTTTTACTTACGGGAAAATTTTGCAAAAGAAACCACAGAATAATCACGATTTATTGAGAAGAAGTGAAAAAGAAGTTGACATATCTGATTGTTATATTCGAATTTTAGTCATAGAAAAACATAAGTGGTTTATATTTATCACTTAGGAATTACACAGCCGTGCGGTTTATCCGATCTGCTATATTAATTTGAAGTTATTCGTCCTCTTATACGAAATATAAAATGTTAATTTGAAATCTGGCTATAAATATTCCTGTTCATAAATTCCAAACAGGATTAATTGTAATAAAAATAGTTTTTTTTTATTCAATTTGTGAAAAAAATTATTTTATATTAGTTTTTGTCAAGTCCTTGCTTTGATTATTGTCACTGAAATTTACCAAATCTTTTGCTGGGGACTTACTGCTGGTTAGAAACAGTAAACAATTATTATAATCACTCTGTGTCGTGTCACTGGTGTGTATTCAGTTATCAAGGTGTAATATATCATAGGACCATGCATATTTAATGGAAAGACAAGATGCGTTCTCCTATGGTTCAGTGAATTATAGTTACATAGATACAATCATTGGTACATGTAACAACAGTTGCAAAGCATTGATTATATATAAATATATATTGGTAACAAATAAAACATTGGTCGTATGTAAGCGATTGAGCATATAAACAATTCATTATTTACATGCAAACAATACATTGGTAACATGGAAAGCATTGCTTACATGTAAATACAGTTAACAGAGTATTAAAAGCTATGCTAGATAGCTAAAATGTGATCAATACTTTATTAACATATAAACTACACATTAAATTGCACGTAAACAACACAATAAACAAAGAAAGTTGTGTGAATGATGGGGGAAATTAGCAAGCGTGTCAATCAACGATGTAAGGGGCAAGCAAATGATATTCTTTGCTATCCATTGTTTAAGGATATCAGCCTTTGTATTTAATATCTCGTGTTTTAATTATGTATGAATAAGACAAAAAACCAAAGGTGTTATTATTTCCGATTATTGTAAGCTTGAGTTTGCCCGCCGTACATATCAATTAAAGCCAAGCGAGATATTGTAATTATCACTAATACATATTACAGTTCGTATTGATTCGCTCTGCAACAACGCGCTCATTTTCAATTATTCAAAAAGTTCTTATGAGGCGTGATTTTTTTGCTTCCCCAGAATACTTGAAGCTATGTTAACAATAGGCGTCTGGGAAACAAGTTCTGCTATAGATTAACTCCGGACAACACGGGAGAGGATGATTTTGCAGAAATCTAAAAATAAATCACCTGCAGAATGACGAGCCTTTCTCAACCTGGAAAGTTAGTTATTATAGAGTAATCAAAATAGATATTGAAGAAAGTGTAAAGGAAAGCATTCTGAAGGGGCTTCTCAAAGGAAAAGATGCAAAGGCTGTTGTCCAAAAATGTCACTTCAGATCCGCAATATGTTCTAAAAATCAACACATTATAAACGAAATCGAAATTTTTAACAATGTTGTTGCAGACTAAGTCACAACAAATTTCACCTTCTTCTGAGAGAAGAACGTTTTATCACCTGCGACACCTGCGAGTATTATATTCACATTTGAATGAATTACATTGTTTTTTAATATATGTTACCTGAAGACAACACACAATAAATTATGTATATTCCTGCACGCATTTGCACACAAATGTTCTTATGCCTATCTCTGTAGAGAGCATACAATAAATTATGAAATAGTTGCAAGTGTTGACAAGGCAAACGTTGGGAAGTTGCCATGCCAACAGGACGCTCATTCATTTAGTAATATTTCTGCGTTAGATAAGCTAGATATGTGCATTAATCTAAAAAAAAAGTTAGTAAGATTTAATTGCAGGCGATGCCATGTAAAAAATCTGACATGCTTTCATGATGCCTCACGTTGTGTCAGACTGTAGACTTGAGAGGAATCTTCATGTTTGTTCTAGCCAGCGCTGCATTAGGAAATGGGATCCTGGGCGTCTCATGCGACGGAGACCCCTCAACCCCACAACGTGCACCAGCCTTGCCTCGTACCAATGCCGGATTAAGACATTGTGAGGCCCTAGGCAGCGCATGCCCAGGCCCCTAACCTCCTCCCCCCCCACATAGATTGTTAACATCGTTAATGTTACTACACTATAGTTTACAAGTACGCTTAAAAATGATACTTATATTTAGTATACAATATTGGTGTTTGAAGCTCGAGGCCCCACAGAGCGTACGGCCTCTAGGCACCAGCCTTGTAGAGCCTATGCGGAAATACGGCACTGGTTCCAACGACAATTTATGAATTAACTGTAAACTACCAATTCCTATGTTAAATTAACGATCATCACCACTGAGTGTCAGAATGTTCTTTTAAAAGCACAATGATAACACCTTAATATAAAAAATAACAATAAATATTGAAATAAAGAATCCATGTTTTCAGGCTATTGTAGGGATTTCAGCATAAGCTGAAGCTTCATTGGTTAGGTCTTGGTAAGTACTCTCTGTGATTTCATGCCTTGGCGATACTTTTGGTATTTCGTACTGTTTGTCACTCACTGCCTCAGCTGTCACGCACATACAAAAATAAATATTGATAAGTGTAATAGATATCCAAGTATGATAAAGTTAAAAGGTTACCCTGCTGTTTTAAAGTTATGTGCATAATCAGTTCCAGAGAAAATTATAACAAAGAATAGTTTGTTTCCGAATGAAACTTTGGCAGCAATTAGTCAATATTTAAAAAGAACTTGAGAAAATGCATATGATATTAGAAAACCTCACTTTCTTTCTCATTTATATAAATTTTTTCCTGATAGTATTCATTTTACGGAATAATTGCTGAGTATCTCTTTGTTGTTGCATCAAAATAATTAACCGTTTGTTAAAACTTGCATTTCAAATTTTTTTGTCAACATATAAGATACAAGGATGTCTTTTGTGCTAGCTGAGATAAACTTGTATGATTTTTTATTTATTTATAATTATTTAATGCGAGTGGAATAATAAACTTGACGAGTAAACAAAAATGATCATCTCTGGTATTTAAGAAGGATATTATGAGAACGTACCTTTCTTACACATGCGCCGTCTTACTATCAATACAACAACTAAAACAATAATCACACACAGAAGGAGGCCTCCGAGCGTCGCTATGGCAACGACAGCTGTCTCAGACAAAGCTGTCAAAGAGAGTTGTTCAAAATAGTTTAAATTGATGCGGTGTAACTATTTGTTTCTTCTAACGAGAATGCTCTTCAGTTTTCCCAACATTTATTTAATATTTATATATTTCTGTTGAAGTTTAAAGAATGAAATATGTTACATCAATACTTAGTTTCAAGTAATTATGAAAAACAATTCAAGATCTATATTTCACACGTAACGCTTATAAATTCTTTTCTTCCGTCACCATTTCTCAGTATATCTACAAATATAAATGTGAAGCTATACTTGCCCAGTTCAGGTTTTCTTGTATTGCAGTGCCTTCCCGAGTACATTTCTTCACAAACGCACAAATACTCGTATTTAGAGACCACACATACTCCTCCATTTAAACAGGGATTTGGCTTGCAAGGATCGTATATTTCTGAAAAATATTCTTGCCTAAGTATATGCTACTTGATTGATAGCTTGGAGACGTATGCTGTTAAGCAAAGAAGGAGAGCTATTTCGGTATTCTCTATTTAACATGACCTTGAAATACAATATCTTGCACGTCAGATGTATAGTTACGAATGTATATTTCACTGTCTACACCAAATACCCCATGTAACGAGAGAACCTGATTGGCTTGCATTGGTGCTTGAAAAACAATATCTGAATAAATATGATAAAAACGCAAAACATATTCTTATATTTACCAACAACATTACAGATATGGTTGTAAATATTTAATGTGAATATTTGTGTATTAAAACTTTACAGTATTCGAAATATTAATATTTTCCCTTAAAAATGCATAATTTTATGTTCAAATAAATGTTCAATATCTCTTACAACCTGTTTCACAGTAGGGTCCCGTAAAACCAGACAAACAATGACATCGAAATTTATCTACGCCATCAACGCATGTGCCGCCAGACAAACAGGGTGTGCTAGCACATTCATCTATATCTGTAAACATCATTGTACCTGTGTTATTCATTAGTATAAACACGTAAAACTAAAAAGTATAATTTTAAAGGTGTAAATAATATTTAAAGTGATGTCCACAGGTCTGAATTGTCATGTTGCTTTATACGTTATTGTGTACTTTTATTGAAACATTAAAACAACTGGGTGGCTTGCATGGGTACTTGAGAAACAAACTCTAAATGAATATCGTGACTAAAATTGTGAAAGGAAAATCCTTTATTTTCTAAAAAAATCATACATTTTGAACGGCTAATTGTTTCGCCAAATTGATATTTATCACCAACCTGTGCGATATGGTTTTAAGTATCTAAATACAAATATCTGCGTATTTAAACTGTACTACATTCCAAGTGTTAACATTCATCCATAAAATCTTGTAATTTTACGTTCAAATCAATGTTCAATATCTCTTATAACCTGTTTCACAGTAGGGTCCCGTAAAACCAGACAAACAATGACATCGAAATTGATTGACGCCATCAGTGCATATGCCGTCAGACAAACAGGGAGCGCTAGCACATTCATCAACATCTAAAAAAATCATTTGCCCCTGTTTCATTCGTTACCAAAAACACGCAAAGCTAAAAAGAATAATTTTAAAGATGTAAATAATATTGAAAATGATGTCCACAGGTAAGAATTATCATGTTGCTTTATATATGATTGCGTAATAAATGATTGAAAAACTAAACTAACAATGTTCTATTTTATGTTGCATATACATATGAATAACAATAATGAAAGTATAGTGCAGGTAAAGTTTAACGTTCAGTGTTACATTGACTAGTTACCTATTTCACACTGATTTCCTCTGTATCCAGGCAGGCATTCACACACGTATCGATCCACGTCATCATAGCAAGTTCCTCCATTGTAACAAACTGCTCCAGGTAAGAGACACTCATCTACAAAAAAAAAACCAGAGTCAAATAAGACCTCAAATATCTATGGTCACAAATGTGTCAAAGACCGCAAATGTCAGAGATCTAAAATGTATCCAAGATCTCAAATATATAAGACCTCAAAGGGTCACCAATTTGCCTAAGACCTCAAATATCTATGGTCACAAATGTGTCAAAGACCTCAAATGTCAGAGATCTAAAAATGTATCCAAGACCTCAAATGCCTAGGGTCAAAAATTTGTCTAAGACCTCAAATATCTATGGGCACAAATGTGTCAAAGACCGCAAATGTCAGAGATCTAAAATGTATCCAAGACCTCAAATATATAAGACCTCAAAGGGTCACCAATTTGTCATCTAGGGTCACCAATTTGTCTAAGACCTCAAATATCTATGGTCACAAATGTGTCAAGACCTCAAATATCTGAGACTTCTAATGTTCAATGCCTTTAATGCAAGATGTCATTTGGATAGTGATGGTAATTTCTCAATGCAGAGGATCAACTTTAATTAGATCTGACATTGAAATAAAACTAAAATTTACAAAATAAAATTTACAACCATCAAACCATTTTACCTGGGTGCATTTTACTGTAGCGTATGTATATTTTTTGTGTTGAAACGATATGTTAGAACAGCTACAATTTGGTTAAAATGAAATGCATTTACCTGAAATTTCTTGTTTCTTTTAATCAAAACATATAAAAGCTGCTGGCGTAGTGTCACGCCGAAGGTCAACGTTATCATAATTTATCAGCAAACTATTAACTAATTTATTATTAAACTATTGCTCAAAGTACTTATCAAAGTATTTATTTAGCTGCTTCTTAAACTCACTCCTTTCTCCAGGGCATTGATATTTGTAGACACAACGGCCATTATGAAGTACAAAGTGGTGACGACACACACATCCGATATAGCACATCCTGTTACATACCGTTGGCGGGTTCCTCATATTGGAGCATGTAGGACGACAAGAAGATGCACAATATTGAGGGCATTCCTCATTTTCATTGCATATTTCTCCATTACCTACAAATAGGTTATGCAAAAAAACCATAAGGAGACTCTCAGTATTTATTGCAATATCAAGGATTGCTAATATCCTTGTAAATAGATGATAAGATCTACATGAGTATCGTAATAAAAATACAATTTTTTTATTTTGTGGAAATTAGAGCAATTATTGAAATATTTGTTGAATTTAATTACACCTTTACCGTCTATGACGTGTCGGAGAAGAGATGGAAAAAAAGAAAATGTCGGTTATAAAAACCTATCCCTAAGCTTTTCTTCAAAATTGTTTCTTTTTATTCAAAAAGACTGAATTTAAATTAGAAAGAACATTGATTAGAGAAACACGACAGTTTACTAAAATATGTTCCTAGCCTTTAGCCCCCTACTCATTTTCTAACTCCCAACCAAACCAAAAAATTAAAACGTTGACTTTAAACACCAAGTTTACTGGCACGTGCACATTTTTTAAATGTTCTTATCCTTAATAATTATTTTGCAAATATTGTGCAGATAAATACGACTAAAATATAGCTTGAATTGAATTCGAAAATATCATTCATTGATGACGTACATAATTGCGAAGATGCCTTTTGCCCAAAGCACAAAAATACACAAATAAAACGAAGTATCCGCATGATAAGGCTGCTCTGCTTCACGCTATCCGTCCAATCATTAAATTTCTTGCTTCACACTATCCGCCCAGTCAGTAAAGTTCTTGTAAATAGTATGATGACAGTGATCCCATATTTTCGTTTATTATTCAGTACAATCTTTACCCACATTTATAAATGTGAATTAATTTTTAAATAAAGACAAGGGATTTCCAACGTCACACAATAAATTTCCTTGTGAAATGAAATTTATTTCCTTAAAGCTATCAACATTGACATTTTTGCACTACATCTTGATAGGATAAAGCACACTGTGTTAACATCCTTGTGAAATAAAGCATCGGTATATGTGCCATTACAAAAAAAGAAGCGTGTATTATCAGGTCACTGAATTTGAAGGACGACATCACAATTCATATTGTGTTATAGTGATCTTATGATTTGAACAAGCCCCATGACATAAACCCCGCTTCGGATTACGGTCCAATGAACACCGCATTGCCATCACATTAAGATGTGTTTGTGCTGTGGAAAAGTAACATAACTGATTTCTACATATTTGTTGTATCAGCCACATCATATCTTATCTTATCTTATTTAAAATGAATAGCAGAATAGGTTTGCATGATTCGCTTACTGAAGGACCCAAATTTTTGTCATGACATCAAATGCCTAATTTCAGAACATTGGAATTTAATATGACGAAACAGTGCAATCGAATTAGGGATGTGAAAAGACACTTTTAAAATATATTGTTAATTCGTGACGGTCGCCTTGTTACTTCGGTCTACGTTCTCAATGCCTTTGGTAACTGTGATTATGTTTGCTTTATATCGCAAGTTTTATTATCACAACGTCAACTGTGCATTAATTGTTTACTTGTAGGCATATATCTTTTTCACAAATAAAATTATGAAATTGATGGTTGCTTTCATGCTTGAAAAAAAAATCAATGTTTTCTATTTTATTGGTATTTAGTATTACTTTTTTGTTATTTTATTATTAGATGTTATAATTAAAATAAATCTGCGTACCGTTCAGAGACATTGTGATGATATCATAAAGATAGATCACCAAACTAGGATACACATATTGCATTTTAACTGTTAATACAGAACTAGAAAAAATAAATACTAAATCACGGGAATAATCTAGGCCCAGATGGTGACCCTGTTTTTAAAGTGGCTGAGACAATATGATCCCATATACCAGTGTATTTAACTATGATGTACTTCAGCAATTAGTACGCCATTCTACATTGTGAGTAAGCCATTCTGTCATTATCAGTAAGTCATTCTATCATTGTCAGTAAGCCATTCTATCATTATCAGTAGGACATTCTATCACTATGATAAGCCATTCTATCATTATGTGTAAGTAATTCTATCGCAATCTGTAAGCCATTTTACCATTATGATAAGCCATTCTATAATTATCAGTAAGTCAGTCTAGCATTATCAGTAGACCATTCTACCATTATCAGTAAGACATTCTATCATTATTAGTAAGCCATTCTATCATTATGAGTAAGTCATTCTGTCACAATCAGCAAGCCATTCTATCATTATTAGTAAGCCGTTCTCTCAGTATAATCCACCGCGAGTGAGAGTGCACTCCCGTATCAAGAACTGATAGAACAGTTTGGCGTATCAAAGCGCGTGCAGACCTCGCTATAGTCACACGAATGTCAGTGAGTTTGATTAAAGTTATACAGTGTTTAAATCTGCATTGTTTGACAAAATACACGGTTAGTCATGAACAAAGCCACTAGTCTGCTTTAATCGGCCTTACCTTCAAAATTTCTACTTCTAAGCAAATTATGTCCAATCACTCGATGATTATAATTTGAAATGGTATAATAACACTGTTGCAAAATTCGTGCTATCACATTTATAGTCCTTGTTTATATTTCAGTACGTGTTTATCTTTGCTAAATTAATAATGCGGGCTTACGCATGTTAAATTAATAGCGCCAAGAGAACGCCAAAAATGAGGTTACATTTGCCCTTATGAATTAGTTATTTCACAACAGGTGGATCCAAACGTGATGTGATGAGGACAGGCATGATAAATACGAGTATTGTATGGTTAATTGAAACAAGGTTTTCGGGGATGCTGGAAAAGCTACCAGAAATGAGCAATGTATGGATAACAAGTCTCAAGTCCCAAGATATCAGTTTCAGTTTGTAAGTGAACAGACATGAGCTTCAGTGTGTAAGTCTCCAGACACGAACGTCATTGTATAAGTAATAAGTCATAAGAGTCATTGTAAAGCAAGCAGACATGAGCTTCATTGTATAAGTCCCAAGACAACAACTTCATTGTGTAAGTATACACGAGCTTCATGGCATAAGTAACCGGACATCAGTTTCATAGCATAAGTAACCAGAGATCAGCTTCATAGTATAAGTAACCAGATATCAGCCTCAGTGTATAATTCGCCCGAAATAAGTTTTATAGCTTTATTGCTTCATTTAGAAAACGCACATAGATTCTTCCACTTTAATTTCTTGCCTTTACAACTCTATCCTTCTGAATAAGACCAGACTGAATTATACGACTAGACCTAAATTAAGCGTTGGAACCTTAAATACAAACAGTACTGAAAGGAATATCGGAAAAATATTGATCATTTTCTGTTAAACGGTCTGTAATAAACCTGGATGAAAGAATTTTGTGACGATTTTAAGCATGAAAACTGAGAGTATTTATATATTAGAAATTTACAGTATTATATTGAATAGTTACTGCTAAGCTGCAATGAGTAGCATATGTAGTGGTTAGTTTATTTTTAACAGCGACGTTCATATTTTAACTGCGTGGATTTAGGCTTATACTTGCTAGCATATTTTCTGGTATACTGCTCTGTGCGCCTATAGTTGACTTTAATGATAGCTCTTATCTTTGCAATTTAGCGTTAAATGCTCTGTGTGTAGATCCTTAGTGATGAAGTAATCCTAGATGCTTTCGGCACTTTAATCATCATAGCTTCCCCGACTCCCGAGTACTGAGTGCCAAGGGGCTTTATTTGCCCCAGCTCTGGGTATCTCTTAGCAACCAGAGCCTATTGGAGGTTTATTCAGTCTCGTCTCCAATATCATGTTTTTTTTCTTTGCCGCTTAAGTTTATCGTTCGCGTGGCTCGGTACGCTGATCCTCCCATGAAGCCTCTGCATCCGATCTCAGTGTCAAAACACCACGCTTTCCAACCTGCGTCTTTGAAGTTATTGTTCAGGTCCTCGTACTTTGCAGTTTTTCGTTCTTGAGCTTCATGCATACTTTCCTTATGAAAGACTTCGTACCTTTGGACTAATGATGACGTCGGACCGCTTTCGCGTGACCGGTATCTCATGCGGGAATACTAATCGCTTGGAGCTCACAGTCACGATCCGTTGCCAAGATGCCACTCGGCCTGACAGCTTTCGCCTGTTGACCAGCTTTTATAAACGCTCTGCTGTTGATCTGATGCGTTGTGGATCTATTTGCAGCTGGGCATTTTTTTCTGTAGGTTTAGGACTATTGTCTCTAATACTTTGTCGTGTCTCCATGTGTATTTTGTTATGAGTGGGCTATGCTACATGCTCATAATACGTGTTCCAGGTAACAGGGTTTAGCACACGGGCGACAACTGGGGTCATCAGTAATTTCCCAGGTCAGCTTATTGCTAATTACTTAAATACAAGTTCAAACATCAGACTTACTTTGATAAAAAATCAAATGGAAAACACATATTGATAAGAAGCGGTAAATAAAAGCGATTAAAGTGTAAAATGAAGCGAGTATAATGTATCTATGCTATTTCAGTCGGTTTTAGTGCAATCTTTAATCAAAATCTTCCTTACCAAAAATGCAAGTAAGGGACAGAAATGCTTTGTTTGACTCCCATTTAAGCATTTTGTGCATGCTTTCTCTATTATTTTCAGATAAGGCAATTACCGATAGAACTTTTGTTATACTGAAATGGTATTCTACCAGATGTACTCACAAATGAAGAAAAAACTGGAAAAGCTGTAATTTTAGCTGTAATAGCAGTTTTCTTCATATTCTCAAATATAGCGGTTAAGCATCTACTCCCCTTCCCTTCCCTGCCACACACACACTCTAAAGTGATACCGTTTGTAGAAGTATGAAAAATGTATCATTAGATTTGCCACTTAGATTTCATTTGCCTTTTACCAAGAGAACGCGATTCTGCTGCGAATATTTCCCAGTTTGTACACCATATTTCTAATTGTAAATGAAGGAGATGACATGACCAAGGTCCAAAGCTTACTCATTACCAATTGCTTGTTTAAGAGCGAGACGTCTATAAAGCAGTTTTCAACCTTTCTTTAAGTTGTTGTTAATTGGCTTTCGTCGTAGCTAAATCGCAAAGTCTATACAGCTTTTTAAATGTGCGTCGAGATTCGGATGTGTGTGAAGGTCGAAACAAAGAACTTGGGGACAAAAAAAACTAAACTCTTTTTCGCTCACTGGAAAGGCAAAAAGACATTAAATGTGATTATGTACCTATTTTAAATGGTTATGCAACGACTATTCCTGAAACTATAAAACCTCGACTATCGCTGCGTCTATTCATGGTTTAACCAACCTCTATTTAAGCTCTGTTCAACGTCTAGGCAACGTCTATATAAGATCGACAGAATCAACTTTTGATAGAAAGAAGTTATTTTGACTTCCATACACAACTAAATCCAGTCTTGATTTGACAGCTGGCCGCGACGACTATGCAACGTCTAGAAAACTTTTTTATGTTCAATGAGAAGGTTAGATATTGATGTAACAGTTGCATACTTAAAAGAACTGGAATGTTGATATATCGCCAAATGTATCTTGTAGCATATAAGTTAACATATATGTAAAATAAAAATCCATTAAAAATCAATAAATAAGACATACAAACTTGCTGAAATATAATAAAGCAACAAGACCGAAATCATTAAAATAAGATGTAACATTTTTCATGACACTTCAACATAACTTCAACACTCATACTGTCTGCACTCTGAATGAGATACAGACTGTAAAACGTTGAATATAAACTTTAGAACAGCTTCTCGGTAAGTCACCAGTTCTCAGTCTTCTATTTACGACATGTATGAAACCGAAAATGAAGATAAACGCTATATTACTGTTATAACGCTTTTAAATATAAGACGGCTGCTAAAAACTTTTAAAGAAATATTCTGTCTGATGCGTGACATTGAATTTGTAGATTTTAATGCCTAAAAAATACAGTTCTAGTCACCATCAACCGGGCCTAATTATAAACACAAAACTTTAATTTAAGATTATATTTTATTCTATTGAATAGTATTGATTTTTATGTAATTGGAAATGCTTCATTTATGCAAAGTAATAGGTTTTAAAAGTACAGAGGTCTTATTCAAGTGTTGTATATTTATTTCATATAAAAAGAGCTCTGTGCTAGCTTGGAAAGAGAATACATCAAATACATCAGAATCGATCAACAAAGTACATAGAATTAACAAACATTATAACTGAACTGACGTTATTTCTGACAGTTAATGGATATCAAATCTGGACATGGATAAGAAATTAAAATGGCTTTTATGATCTCCCTATGTCCACTCCTACATAAAATAGAAAAAAGTGGTTCATCTCTTAAAATCGCCATATGTTGTATACAATTAGTATGAAACGAATAAAAAATGGATTTCATTAACAATCAACTTCAATTATTTTATAAATATAATGACTGATTAATATATGAGCATACGTTATTATAACTATAAAATACATTTTTATCCAATTAACTTGGCTTTAGTATTTCATTAGTTCTCAAGAAAAAAATAATAAATTTAGCATGATATACTATTTTAACTGTTCCTATGTGGAATAGGTATTACAATTGAATCTGAGGCAGATACAGCAATCACCAAACAGTTCTTTTAAATCACTCTTAAAACGTTTATTAGTGAAAAAGTAAAGAAATGGATTGCCGATGTGATTAAAAGAATATAAATAGAAAAGGGAAATTTCGGGATCTGAAGTGAGCACCACTTGGATACAAGGCAAAAATGACAGAGAATACAAGACTGTGATACCAACAAAGGTTTTAAAGGCCGCCACATGACGCTGTCTTGTGTTGTTGCTTTTCCTGACATCACCTCTTTTTGATGTAGTTCTATTTGTGTGTTCTGGTTTCAGCCTTAGACCTTGTTGAGGCTTGGTGTTAGCAGTCCTACGGCAATTTCAAATGTTTAAGAACTCATTTTAATGTGATTTTGAATTCAAAACGTTAAGTATATATGTTGCAATACAGTTATCTCTTTTTTAAAAAGTAGTATGTTATTACTCGTTATCGTAACTAGAAAAAGAATGTGTAATAGCAATCTGAATTTATGCGTGCGCGAAATGAGAAGTTCTTATCAGTTGCTCAGTATATAATTACGTAATCAAAGTACGCAGCATCGAAGTTAATAACATGTCATAAAAACTGTAAGGCCATGGTCCTAGCTCTGAAAGTCATACAAATTTCAGTATATTATATAGATGTTTACAGCGATATTGCTATTTAAATCACTTACCATTTCTCTGGCTGTAAAGCAGCCGAATACTTCTTCACAGAATGTTTTGTTTCAAGGTTTTTGTCTTGAAAATCTGATAACTTTGAGGTAGCATTTTTTGCATTCTCTTGCCGTTGCATGTCTTTTGTAGCAGAGACACTGATATTCTGAGATGTTGCAACAGACACAGCATGCCCTTGCTTGAACAGTTTGTAAGTAATTGCCAGATACGACAGAAACATTGAGATATAAATAAAAATCACACTCACAACAAAAAAGTACCCACGAGCGTTTCCCAATATATTCTGTCTCAGCATTTCACCGATTATGCAACCAATAACATAAATAAGCACGAAGTTAAAGACAAAGATTCCCACTACAATACACAAATGACGCCTGGGGTACCTTTGGTACGTGAAAGGCCAGTACACTGCCCACACCCTATCTATAGTTATTGCCATAAGAATATAGAGATAAGTATTCAGCATAAAATCAAACGTGTATATCCAGCTCTTCACGTAGAAATATCTCTCAGTGTCATTCTGGAACAGTATAGTCAGAAAAGGAAATTGTGGTATGAGGACGATGCACGTGAAAATATCCAAGACTCCCAAAGCCAACATGTAGTGATAGCCAAAATAACGATCACGCTTTTTTATGAGTACATAAATAACAGTACTGTTTCCGATAATTCCTGTTATAACGAAGAAAAGCATAATGAGTATGTGTACTGCTATACTCATTCTGTCAAAGGAAGCGACCAGGAGCTTAAATCGTGATTCAAAAGGCGATATAGAAATCGCCTCATCAACGGCTAACGTTACACTTGATTCTTTGAGTACAGTTGTATCTTCAGCCATTATTCCAACTTGCAATCGAAAAGAATTTAACTCATAGGTTCTTGTTTTTTAAACATTAAATTAAATGTTTATTTGGTGGTTTCTGTTAGCAACCGCGCAGCAAACGGAAAAAATATTTCTGCTCTTCAAATTATCGAACAAGTCCATCACAAACGCTATATTACTGTTATAACGCTTATCAAGTTCTTTACACGAGCAGGGAGCCTTATGACTGAAAAAGACTGAAATAGAATGCAGCAAAGAAGGATGCTGATCAAAGAATTCCCTAGACCTGCATTTGGTTAATAATATGAAAGGAACAGTGTCATAATCAGTGTCTACACATCTTCTTAGTAATGTTTCTTTCTTATATCCATGTTTATCAGCAGGGCAATTATGCATAATTTACTGAATTTCCTGCTTATCAGGAAATAATATTAAGATGTAAATAATATATAATTGAACTAATTTTCCAGGGAGGGAGGGAGGGAGGGAGGGAGGGAGGGAGGGAGGGAGGGAGGGAGGGAGGGAGGGAGGGAGGGAGGGAGGGAGGGAGGGAGGGAGGGAGGGAGGGAGGGAGGGAGGGAGGACTTTTTTCTTAAGGATCTTGGACTGTTAGGAAGCGTTTTGTGAGAAACCAACAATGTGTAACGATGGCCATTCCATTTCATGCATGCAGTGTGGTTGTGTGTGTGTGTGCTGTTACCTCTATGGTAGCTTGAAAGCCTAATCATCTGTACTGTTCACATGTAATTATTTGCTTTTGGTTTTGATATAAAATTAGTTATTAGTAATTATTGCTTACTAATTTAGTAAGTTTCTGATGAAAAGGAGACTTTCTGGCTTGCCTCTGGCCACAGACACACTCTCAAGAGACGCGCAGTCTTATTTTTATAAGGTAAACCAATTCAAACAATTTCGTATTTACTCTTTATTTTCGTTAAACATTTACTTTATTACCCTGAAGCTAAATAAAATTGCAGTTTCGTTACTTAAATATAAAATTGATAAGTAAATATCGTTTTGTCTATAATAAGTGCTCTAATCATATTTCGCGTCCTAGCAGCTATCAGATAAAATTATTTTACATCCTTGTACATATTAGGTAACATTATTTTACGTTCTGATAGATATCAACATCTAATTTTTTTTTAACTGATTTCGTTTATTCTGCAAGTTCCGCATGATATGATTTGTACCTGAATTCTTTAGTAATCTGAAATGCAAAAATAAAAAATTTAGTCATAGCTGTTTCTTCAAATATTTTTAACTTTGCCAAGGTATTTTAACTATCATGTACTTTTATCAATTAACTTACTTGACACGCTTTTAATTACAGGAATTTAGATACGAATAATTGGCGCTTTGAGTAAGAAAACTGCAAAATTGATCGACTTGTCCTGCCCGATCAAGCTGAAAAAAACAGCATTGTTTGGGAATCAACTAATCACATTAAAGCACTTTCGTAATTCATGTGAGAAATATATTTACCTTAGATTGTGATTTAAATCCACATCATGCACAAAGATAAATACACTTACAGAAATAAGTCGCGCAGAGCAGAAAAGAGTGACCGTTTTGTGCGATAAGGAAGTCCGTGTTTCTCACATATTTCCTTCACGTAAGGCATCAGTTGGCGGAAGTGTTCCCTTGGCATGTGTAGGAATAAATGATGCTCAATCTTTGCAAATAAACAAGATGCATTAACCACTACACTTCTTCACACAACTAATTTACAGTACTGATGATATACCAATGGTGGCGTCAATGGAACTGTGACGCACATGCATGTCTTGTTTAATATGTTTTTGGTAAATTATAAATAGTGGCATGCAAATATAAGACGTAACAGTACTTTCGAGAAAATTGAGGCTGCAATAAAAACAGTGAGATAAGGTATTTCAAATGTAAATAAATATACAACATACAAACATTTCATATACACATCTGTAACTCTAACAACAATCGAAATTTGCATGAAATATTGCTTCTCTAAGGTTACATTTTAATAAATGTTGGTGGCAATATTCGGAATAATGGTATTTCTGATGCCGTGCACTATGAGACGACAAACTTGACATGAATTTTCACTTACTTGCCAGTAAACCAGTCACAAAAATAGGTGTCAGGCAGATTACATGTAGCTAAAACAGAGTAAGCTTTACTCCTTTAAATTGAGTTTATTCAAACTTAATGATTCTGTTTATATTTTAATTTAAGCGTTTTTTTTTGAAAGAAAATAAAATTTTAATTATATTTCTCTTTCATGATAGTTTAGAATTTATATTTAGAAAAATGGTCTAAAATATAACACCGATTATTTCTATTTGTATTTGTTTTTATAATTTTGATTTCTTTTGTCACTTCTTTCGAAAACGAAGTTCGAAAAACTCACATGTGCATTGCATTTCAAACCAGGTGAGATTTTCAGGTAGATCGTATTCAGGTTCTTGCGGCATGTGATTTAAAAAACCAATCAGAAGAAACCAGTGAAAATGCAACTGTCTGAAAACAACATATAGCAATATAACAATTGCAAACGATAATATGCTATATGCAGATATATGGTAAATGCCAGTTTATTCTAATGGAGGATATGTTTCGACCTTATTCTAATACCTTGACGATGATTTGAATGAATATACAGTCCCTTGTATTAGAACTAGATATGTATTTGTTATCAGCCAATTTTCGACTGTGTCCTTATTCAAGATCTGTTTCAACTGCAAGATCAATACAAGAGAGCAATATTGCTTATTCAAGAACTTATGATTAAAATATCAAGAATTATAAACAAACTTTAGCTAGCTGCATGAAGCAGGAATTATTATGTGATACATTAAGAATTACATTGCCATAATATTATGGGAACTACTTACGTTGTAAGAAGGAGAATGGGAAAAAGTTAGATACTGCACGTAGTGGCATAAAGACTTGTATATAATGAGAAATAATCACCTTGTAAGAAAGGAGAATAGCAAAAACTTCGAGACGCGAGTAGCGGTAGGTAGAGGTATATATTCTTTGCAAAGAAGAAACAAAGGGTCGCAAATTCCTTAAACAGAGGACATAACGTGTCTTAATTAGAGCCTCAAATATTGACCAGCTACACTTCTGTCTATTATTCCGGCTTCTGAAAGACTGATTTAGTTCTTGAATAACTGAATATGACACGTTTAGTTTGCGTATTAAACTATTTCAAAATAGCCATTTTAAGGACTGTGGCACATAATAAAGGCACATACAAGACCCTTGGAAAGAAATAGACGTTATATTTTAAAAGACGAAATTCCGTCTTGCGTGTTGTATTGTCATTTTCGAAGTGTTTGTTTTCATCAAACGAATAAATAGTAAACTTACTGGAAACTTTCTTTCTAACTGATCGAATAAAGGACCCCGTCTGCCAGAACACTATGATATACATCGGTATGCCAATAAAGAACCTAAGCGATACCCATAGATGACATACGTTACATCATTTAAGGATATCTGTTTGTGCAATGGTATGTTTATTCAAAGGTTTAATCTTACATAATTTAGCGACTTTTAAATGGTAAAAATAAATAGAATGATTACTTGATTTATTTATATAATTCAGTTCCCTCATTGCCTGTGTGTTTATTTAAGATTATTTACTAGACATTTACCAGTAAATATGCTGATAATGGCTTACGCCTAGTGCCCTTGATATTTTCCTCCGCCCTCTCTTTGGCCTGAACCTCACCCAACACCAAAACAAAGTCGTGTGCATAAACATTCGGGTCTTTCTTGTACTGAAAGAAACCGACATTAAGTGATTACTGATATTAAATCTCACGTGTGAGCAGAGGTGTTGTCTGATTGTGAATTATATGTATTTTTAAACATATGTATTGTTAAATATAAGAATTTTGAAGTAGCCGTAAAGTGAAACTTCCGTATTGTAACAAAAAATTAGTATTGCAATTCTTGCTAAATTAAATGAGGTAAATACTCGCTGAGAGGTTGAATGTTCACTTAGAAAAAATGGCATGCTGTAAAATGATATAACATTTCGAAATAATAATAAAATGGAACATACTCTATTGGTTCTGGCATGATGTCTGTTGTAGTTATCATTCCAGAAGTCAGCCGAATACCCACATGTCATATTACTGATGAAGAGCTGTACTAAGTGGTTCATTCTTGAGGTGCTGAAAACACTTCTGTGTCCGTAATCATGCCTTGTCCACGTGCATTGTGCCTAAATATCATGGCATCAAATTATGCATAGAACTAATTACACTGCGTTTATATTAACATAATTACATCGCTATGTGCATTGGATATAATTGTATTATTTTTTATACAGGCTTAGTTGCATCATGTGTTATATCAATTTAACTGTATTATGTATTATATAGGTAAAGTTTTATAGAGCTTTATAAGCTACACGTAATTGCAGTGTAATAACTTGTAGTAAGAAGCGTTATTATTTTTTGTAATGCCCATAAAGGTTAAGTCTCTTCAAAAGTGATTACTATGGTTACAATATACCGTCCATATATATGCTATGAAGTGTGCATGCTTGGCAGCAACTTAGTTGATTTCATGTGTTTTAGGTTAGATTTTAAGTTTTTTTTTTACTCTTTTGAATTAAATTATATTTTCGTATGAATTTTGACTGCTGTATTTTTAGTGTTTTTGTATAATACTTATTCATTAAATCGAGCTTACTCTTTTCTAATTTTATAAAATGACATTCTGTTCTCCAAAATTACAAATTTTGGTTGTACCTTCAGTAAATCGACTATCATTTTGCTTAATGTATATAAGAGAGCAACATATATTATAGAACATTTTTAGATATGTCCCTTTTCATAAACTAATGGTGTCATTCTCAACAAAAGCGGTGCTTTCCCAGAATATACTGAGTAAAACCACAGCAGTCACAAACGGTAGGAATCCTGTACCAAAGTAAACCAGGCTTTGATAGGCAGCCCCTTCCAGTAGTATGATCTGTACGATGTTGAAAATGTTGAAGAACAGGCTTGGTTCGAATAGTTTCTGAACAAACAGCATATAACATTCCCTTATAAAGCAAAATATTTATATAATGCTAGCTTTTACAAGCCGAGTAACATTTTGTTAAATTTTGATTGAAAAATATCTATCCTGTCAGTTTTTACAGATACCAATTTAACATCGTTGCAAAACATGAATTGCAATGATTACCTGGCTAATTTTTGCAACGAAATAGAAAAGTCATGTTTTTTGGTTTTGTACGCATATCCGAAAGGCTTTGATCTATATACTTAACATTAACCTAATTATAATGTTAACAATATTTTATTTAACCATTTTAACAACTTTATTTCGAATTTACAATAATAAACGTTAATAGTGTATTACAATTACCAGCCTTTTGGTGGTTTCACTTAGGTCTGCGAAGTCTTGTTCAATAGCCTGTAGGTTTTGGAAGAGGTCTATACTATTTACTGATAATATGTGTTCCAGGTAACAGGCTTTACCACACAGTGGACCAATGGGATCATCAGTAATCCCCCAGGGTTTAGGACACAATCAACAACGTGGGTCATCAGTAATCCCACAGGGTTTACCACAAAGGCGACAACTGGGGTCATCAGTAATCCGCCAGGGCTTACCACACAGGCGACAACTTGGTGATCAGTAATTCCCCAGGGTTTACCACACAGGCGGCAACTGGGTTCATCAGTAATCCCCCAGGGCTTACCACACAGGCGACAACTTGGGTCATCAGTGATCCCTCAGGGTTAACCACACAGGCGACAACTGGGATCATCAGTAATCTCCAGGTCACCTTATTGTTAAATAAAGAGGAATGCGGCTCTAGATCGCTGAGCCATCTAGTGAGTGAATTAAGAATCAGGATCAGAATTTTCAAATTGTGCAGGGTTCGCGTTGGCGAGGTTTTTGTCCACTTTTTGGGGATTTTTTACGAAATGACTCACTTTTTCGGAACCGACCGTGTTTTTCTGCACCCAACTGAGTCACACTTTCCTTTTTTGCTCGCTTTCCTGAGAACCCAGCGCGAACCCTGTTGTGTATAAACTGAAATGTAAAATTTTCTGCTATCATTCGTGGGGTGCCAGAATTATAACCTTTGCGGATATAGTAGTTATTTATGCTGTGTAAACATGGATTGAAACTCAGCGATATTCAATGTAATGCGCATTTCGGTGCTAGATCCTCAGAGATACCCACATTTCCCATTAAGTCGGTTTTAGTGCAATCACTAATCACAATCTTTCTTACGAAAAATGTAAGTGAAGGATAGAAATGTAAAATGGTTTGTTTGCCTCTCATTTATTACCCGTTTATACACCATATTTCTAATTGTAAAAGAAAGCTTACCCGTTACCAATTGCTTTTCTTAAGAGCGAGATATCTATAGCCCAGTTTTCAACCTTTCTTTAAGTTGCAGTTGACTGGTTTTCGTCGCAGCCAAATCGTGAAGTCTATATAGCTTTTTGGTGGAAAAAATTTGATGTGCTTCGAGATTCGGATGTGTATGAAAGAATTTGGGCACAAAAAATAACTTAATTATTTTTCCGGTCACTGGAAAGGACTCAAGTGAGAGGTCTTTTAGAATATATATATATATATATATATATATATATATATATATATATATATATATATATATATATATATATATATATATATATATATATATATATATATATATATATATATATATATATATATTATTTGGAAAGGGGCAAGCCTATATTTTATTGCTTTTGATCATGCACCTATTTCCAATGGCTATGGAACGACCATTACTGACATCTATAAAACCTCGAACTATCTCAACGTCTATTCAAGGTTTAACCAACGTCTATATAAGCTCTGTTCAACGTCTAGCCAACGTCTATATGAGATCGAGAGAATCAACTTGTGATAGAAAGAAGTTATTTGGATTTCCATACACAGCTAAATCTAGTATTGATTTAACGACTGGCCGTGACGACTATGCAACATCCAGAAAACTTTTTATGTTCAATGAGAAGGTTAGATTTTGATGTAACAGTTGCATACTTGAGAGAACTGGAATGTTTATATATCGCCAAATGAATCTTGTGGTATATCAGGTAACAGATATGTAAAATTAAAATCCAGTAAGAATCAATAAAAAAGATATACTAACTTGCTGAAATATAATAAAGAACCAAGACCGAAGTCATTGAAATAAGATGTAACATTTTTTCATGACACTTCAACATAACTTCAACACTCATACTGCCTACACTCTGAATGAGATACAGACTGCAAAACATTGAATATAAACTTTAGAACAGCTTCTGGATAAGTTCTCAGTATTCTATTTACGACATGTATGAAACCGAAAATGAAGATAAAATGTTAAGAATTATATTTTCATTCTGTAAATACTTTTAAATATAAGATGGCTGCTCAAAACTTTTATAGAAATATTCTGTCTGATGCGTGACATTGAATTTATGTGGATTTTAATGCCTAAAAAGTACAGTTTTAGTTGACAGCATCAACAGGGCTTATTTACAAACACAAAAATTTGACTTAATATTATATTTTATTTTATGGAGTAATATTGATTATTATTTAATTGGAAATGCTTCATTTATGCAAAATTAATAGGCTTTAAAATTACCAGAGAAGTTCTGTTTCAAGTGCTGTATATTTATTTCATATAAAAAGAGCTCTGTGCAAAAAACATGTTTATGCTGCTTGAAAAAAGAATGCGCCAAATACATCAGAATCGATCAACAAAAATATATAGAATTAAAAACATTAAAACTGAACTGACATCTGACATCTGACAGTTAATGGACATTAAATTTGGACACGGATAAGAATTAAAATGGCTTTATGATCTCCCTATGTCCACTCTTACATAAAATAGACAAAAGTGGCTAATCTCTTAAAAGAGCCATATGTTGTATACAATTAGTAGGAAATAAATAAAAATGGATTTCATTAACAATCAAATTAAATTATTCCGTAAATAAAACAATTGATAAATATATGAGCATACGCTATTGTAATTACAGAATACCTTTTTATCCGATTAACTTGGCTTTTAGTATTTTATCAGTTCTTAAGAAAAGATTAATACATTCAGCATGATATACTATTTTAACTGTTCCTATGTTAAATAGGTATTACAATTGCATCAGAGACGGCCGTAATCACCAAAAAGTTCTTTTAAATCACTCTTAAAACGTTTATTAGTGAAAAAGTAAAGAAATGGATTGCCGATGTGATTAAAAGCATACAAATAGAAAAGGGAAATATCTGGATCTGAGGTGAACACCAGTTGAATACAAGGCAAAAAACGACAGAGAATACAAGACTGTGATACCAACAAAGGTTTTAAAGGCTGCCACATGGCGTTGTCTTGTGTTGTTACTTTTCCTGACATCACCTCGTTTTGATGTAGTTCTACTTGTGTGTTCTGGTGTCTTTAATGTGCTTTTGAATTCCAAACATTAAGTATATATGTTGCAATGCAGCTATCTCTTTTTTAAAGAGTAGTATGTTATCGTAACTAGAAAAAAATGTGTAATACCAATCTGAATTAATGCGTGCACAAAATGAGAAGTTCTTATCATTTGCTAAATATATAATTATGTAATCAAAGTACGCAGCATCGAAGTTAATAACATGTCATAGAAAACTGTAAGGCTATAGTCCCAGCTCTGAAAGTCATACAAATTTCAGTATATTATACATATGTTTACAGCGATATTGCTATTTAAATCACTTACCTTTTCTTTGGCTGTAAAGCAGTCGAATACTTCTTCACAGAATGGTTTGTTTCAAGGTTTTTGTCTTGACAATCTGATGACTTTGAGGTAGCATTTCTTGCATTCTCTTGCCGTTGCATGTGTTTTGTAGCAGAGACACTGATATTCTGAGATGTTGTAACAGAGACAGCATGTCCTTGCTTGAAGAGTTTGTAAGTAATTGCCAGATAAGCCAGAAACATGGAGATATAAATAAAAATCACACTCACAACAAAAAAGTAACCACGAGCGTTTCCCAATATATTCTGTCTCAGTATTTCACCGATTATGCAACCAATAACATAAATAAGCACGAACTTAAAGACAAAGATTCCCACTACAATACACAAATGACGCCTGGGGTACCTTTGGTATGTGAAAGGCCAGTACACTGCCCACACCCTATCTATAGTTATTGCCATAAGAATATAGAGATAAGTATTCAGCATAAAATCAAACGTGTATATCCAGCTCTTCACGTACAAAAATCTCTCAGTGTCATTCTGGAACAGTATAGTCAGAAAAGGAAATTGTGGTATGAGAACAATGCACGTGAAAATATCCAAGACTCCCAATGCCAACATGTAGTGATAGCCGAAATAATGATCACGCTTTTTTATAAGAACATAAATAACAGTACTGTTTCCGATAATTCCTGTTATAACGAAGAAAAGAATAATTAGTATGTGTACTGTCATATTTATTTTGTCAAAGGAAGCGACAAGGAACTTAAAACGTGATTCAAAAGACGATATAGAAATCGCCTCATCAATGGCCAACGTTACACTTGCTTCTATGAACACAGTTGTATTTTCAGCCATTATTCCAATTTGAAATCAAAAAGAACTCATAGATTTTTGTTTTTGCACATTAAATGAAATGTTTATTTGGTGGTTCCTGTTAGTAATTGTGTATTAAACAGAACATAAATTTCTGCTCTTCAAATTATCGAACACGAATGAGCAAGGAATGAGCAAAGAAGGATCCTGTGCAAAGAATTCCCCAGACTTGCATTTGGTTAATAATTTGAAAGGAACAGTGACATAAACAGTCAGGTTAATTAACTCTAATACACATCTTCTTAGTAATATTTCTTTCTTATGGCCATGTTTATCAGCGGGGCAATTATGTATAATTTACTGAATTTTCTTGCTTATCAGGAAATGATATTACGATGCAAACTATATATAATTGAGCAAATTATTCCAGGGTGGGAGGGAGGGAGGGAGGGAACGAGGGAGCGAGAGAGCGAGTTAGCGAGGGAGGGAGAACTATTTTAT
This sequence comes from Protula sp. h YS-2021, assembly GCA_949752745.1. Taxonomy (NCBI): domain Eukaryota; kingdom Metazoa; phylum Annelida; class Polychaeta; order Sabellida; family Serpulidae; genus Protula; species Protula sp. h YS-2021. Next base: position 65,741,509 of record OX457030.1, read on the forward strand.
TAAGGATCTTACACTATAAGGGAGGACCTTACTCTATAAGGGAGAAACCACCAATGTGCAACAATGGCCGTTCCATTTCATGCATTCAGCGTATGTGTGTATGTGTGTGTGAGTGTGCTGTTACCTCTTTGATTGCTTGTAAGCCTGATCAACTCTGCTGTTCACATGCAGAGTTTGTTTGCTTTGCTTGATAGAAGGTTTGAAATATATATTTGCGCCTACACATTTAAATATGTAAGACTGATCGTGACTTTGCACATATGTTCTATAGTTGTGTATAAAATTGGCTTTAACTATACGTTCAAATATCTACATTTAAAATGTGCCATTATTTGCTTTTGGTTTTGATATCAAAATTCGTTTTCATTCATAAGTAATTTAGTAAGTTTCTGATGAAAAGGAGACTTTCTGGCTTGCATGTGACCACACACTCTCAAAAGATGTACAGCCTTATTTTTATTAAGTAAAACAATTCAAACAATTTCGTATTTACACTTTATTTTCATTATACATTTACATTATTACAATCAAGTTAAATAAAATTGTAGTTTCGTTACTTGTTAATTTTCTTACTTAAATATAAAAATTGATAATTAGATGTCTTCTTGTATATAATAAGTGCTCTAATCATATTTAACGTCCTAGCAGATATCAGATAACATTATTTTATGTCCTGTTACATATTAGGCAACATTATTTTGCGTATATCGGCTTTGTTATTTTAACTGATTTCGTTTATTCTGCTAGGGCTGCCTGATATGATTTGTACCAAGTATGTCCCGAATTCTTTAGTTACCTAAAATAGAAAAAAATAAAAGTTTTAGTCATAGCATTTTCTTCAAAAACTTATTACTTTTCTACGGTATTTTTTAACTCTCATATATTTTGATCAGCTGTACAAACGAATTAACCCTCGAATGTCAAAAACTTCCGAGGTTTTAGACCACTCGGATGTACAGTCACGAAAATATTTTTAACTGGTACCTTCTAAGTATCATGCTAAATATAGGCTAGTCTTTTTTGGCAAAACGTAAAAATCCCATGAAATGGGTGTCTTTAAAGAAAAAAAACAAAAAGAAAACTTGCTTACTTATAGTTTTCATATGACTATATAACGAGTACACGGAAATATTAACTATTCTTAAAGCACCTGTGGCCGGCGGTGCCTTAGGGCTTGGTATTGGCACCGTGACGTCACACGAGCCTTGTCTGATCGTGACGTCATCGATGGCTACGTCGCCGAAAGGTTCTTCGTTATCGGCTCCGCCCTTGATGGCGACTATTTCGAGCCTTGTGGCCGAGGCGTCGATAGTCGCTTTCTCTGTTACCCAGTTGTTATCTGCGACAAAACCAGCATTATTATTCAATTGTAATATTGATGCCTGCGATCCCACGTCATAAGCTGATATAAGCCTGACCCTAAAAAAGGCCAACATATTTCTCAAAGAAATTTTTAAAATAGTATTTTTAAAGCTTGACTGAGGAGAGTTTGGAACCCGTAATCTTCTCTCAGACCCTCATACTCCTCCACCCCACCCCGTACCCTACACATATACATATACATATACATATACATATACATCACCCGAACAGACCTGCTAGCCGTCTTACTTACCTCTTACGTTTGAGTCCGTTCTGCCATCTAGCGAGAGAATTGCATTGTTCAGTCCTACATCGTTCCTTTCATAAATAAACAGTGCTCCCGAATGTTGCCCGAAAATATGCCTACGAGTGGAAAAATCCATAAATTCTTATACAAATATCATCCAATCAGCAGTTCTATATTTAGATCAGGGGCACTTTTATTCCCCTTCCCGCTCTCAATGCGTGCATATTTTGTACCACACCGCACTCGGCCTACTTTATGGATGATCCCACAGGGGAGAGGGGTGGGAGGCACTCATGTACCAGCTGGTTACCATATGTGTCCCGGGAGAGCACTCACGCATCAGTTACTTACTATATGTGTCCCTGGTGGGGCAATCATGGAACAGCTGGTTACCATATGTGTCCCGGGAGGGCACTCACGTATCAACTAGTTACCATGTGTGTCCCAGGGGGCACTCGCGTACCAGCTTGTTACTGGATGTTTGGGAGGATACTCAGGTACCAGCTGGTTACCGTGTTTATCCCGGAGGGTGCACTCACGTACCAGCAGGTTTTTAAAAGGTCCTAAGCGCGGATTCTTAAGTTTCCTCAACAGACGCGGTTTTTGTGCGAAATTTGAAGTGTTGAATAAAAATTACCACCCCAACACCCATTCTTTAACGAAATTGGCAATAGGCAGGGACCGCTTCTGATTTTAAAATTACCTTCAACTCTTTCTCCTCGGGTTTTTGGACACCTATGCTAAAACATACGATACCAAGTGCAGCAACCACCCCTCTAGAGAAGACTCACCCACGAGATGACTCATCCACGAGATGACTCATGATCTAGATGACTCACCCACGAGATGATTCAAAAACGAGATGACTCAAACACGAGATGACTCACCCAAGAGATGACTCACCCAAGAGATTACTCACCCACGAGATGACTCACCCAAGAGATAACTCATCTACGAGAAGATTCATCCACGAGATGACTCACCCACGAGATGAATATCCCACGAGATTACTCATCAACGAGGTGACTCACCCACGAGATGATCCACCCACGAGATGACTCACCAACAAGTTTTCTCATCGATGAGATCACTCACCCACGAGATGACTCACTCACGAGATGACTCAACCACGAGATGACTCACCTACGAGATGATTAAAAAACGAGATGACTCAAACACGAGATGACTCACCCAAGAGATGACTCACCCAAGAGATTACTCACCCACGAGATGACTCACCCACGATATGGCTCACCCACGAGATGACTCACCCACGAGATAACTCATCTACGAGAAGATTCATCCACGAGATGACTCATCCACGAGATGAATATCCCACGAGATTACTCATCCACGAGGTGACTCACCCACGAGATGATCCACCCACGAGATGACTCACCAACAAGATTTCTCATCGATGAGATCATTCACCCACGAGATGACTCACTCACGAGATGACTCAACCACGAGATGACTCACCTACGAGATGACTCACCAACAAGATTACTCATCGACGAGATCACTCACCCACGAGATGACTCACCAACAAGATTACTCATCGACGAGATCACTCACCAACGATATGACTCACCTACGAAATGACTCGCCCATGAAATGACTTACCCACGAGATGACTCATCCACGAGATGAGTCACCCACGAGATGACTCACCCATGAGATGTCTCACCCACGAGGTGACTCACCCACTCTACACACACCCATGACTCTGTACCTTTATGTATGTCATCTGTAGGTACATATATTGTGGTACTCCCTTACCTAGTTTCAAGAATCTCAAAACAATAGGTTACGGATTCAATAGCACATCAAAAGTATGAAAATCTAAAGTTCGGCATGGATTTAGAATGTCGTTCACTTGTTATGCGAAAAGCCTTTTAAATTGTTATAATTTGCAAATTTCTTCTATTCTGTTTTCGTGCTGTACCTTGAAATTTAAGATTCTATAACGAGGTTGAATTTTGGGGAACTGGTTGGGGAGCGGATTTTCCAACGCACTGTTGGACTACAACCGGTCTCATACACACTGGCCCCGCCAAGCTCTAAATTTGCTTTTATATATATATATATATATATACATCAGTGTAATTCCAGCAATACGGGGACCAATTTTACTAAAAACCACAGTATTAGGGAGACCAAAAACTTAAGGAGACCAAAACTAGGTCTCCTTTATTTCTTAGCGTATTTAAAAGTTATGAAACTACATAGTAAACAAAAAACGAATGATTCTATAATATAGTAAATATAATATACTCTGTTTTAAAATTAAATTTGTGTGTTTCCACTCGATAACAAGCTAAAAAACATATAATTTTTTTTCCAAATGGTCTCCCTAAGTGCTATAGATAAGGCATGGTGCCCCTATGACTGATTGCAGATATATATACATATATATATATATATAGATATATATATATATATATATATATATATATATATATATATATATATATATATATATATATATATAGAAGTGTACCTCCAGCAATACGGGGACCATTTTTGCTAAAAAACCAGTATTAGGGAGACCAAAAATTTAGGGAGACCAACAGTAGGTCTCCTTAATTCTTAGCGTGTTTAAACGTTACGAAACTACTCAGCAAACAAAAAACGAATGATTTTATGGCATAGCAAATATAACATACTTCGGTTTAAAATTAAATTTGTGTGTTGAATCTTGATAACAAGCTTTCAATTTGATCCTAAACTTTATACCTTGTATAAATATTAGTGCCAAAAAATCAGCTTTAAGGAGACCGGGGAAAACTGCCATTTTTATTTAAGATCCGCTATATATTATGTATTTAAAAATATTATAGCAACCAGTATTTTTTTCCTTAACTGCCCAACATGCTTATACATGGTTTAGCACGAAATTGAAGAAAAGGATAATTTAGCACTGTAAACAGGCATTTTTTCAAAGAAACGAACACTTGAGAGCAAGATGCATTATGACGTAATAAACATTATGACGTAATGAAACGTATCCCTACTTTATATATATATATAGTGTGTTAACCGACTTAAGGGGACTATGCTTCACACTTATAAAAAACACTTCAAAGGCCATTTTTTTATATTCATTACTCTTTTTTTGCCTACCAAAATGATTTCTAAGGAATTTAAAATAACATTTAGCACTTTTTTGTCTTTATAATATAAAAATCTTGCACATATTCATGAAAAATATATAGTCTCCTTATTGCTGGTTGTATATTTCTGGGTGTATAAACCGACTTAAGGCGACCATATATACAACTTGGAGAGACATTTTGTTTATCATTAATTACTACTTCAATTCTTTTCTTTCCTAAGTAATGTTACAGAGTTTAAATGTCACGTAACAATATTTTAACCAGAAACATGAAGCATCTTGCACATATTTGCATGCTAAGTAAAACTAAATGGCACAGTCATTGGTAATATGTGCATAGTGTCATCTCTCAAGGCTGTCGTACATGCGTATAACTTATACACAATGCATATACATAACAAATAACAATAATAATAAACATAGGTTTAAAATAAATCTTCAAAAACACCCAACTAGTAGCAAAATATGCTACTTTGGGAGACCAAAGATACAGAGCATTAAACCACACACTTACGGGGACCCGGGAAATTCCGTGGTTTTAGCCAGGTCGCCTAAAATGCCAAGGAAAATCTAGAAAAAATACGTAGACCAACTTTTTTGTTTATTTTTTGCTACTTAATATGACAAGAAGAAAAAATCACACCCATTCTCTACAACGTATAGGAACATTTTATGGTAATTTTTGTCTTTCTAAACTCAAAGGTAAAAAATATACAAATGGTCTCCCTAAGTGCTATATTAAAGGCATGGTCTCCCTATGACTGGTTTTAGATCTATATATATATATATATATATATATATATATATATATATATATATATACTTCATGTATTTACTAAAAAGTGTGCAAAATGCATTTTAGTATCTTTTTCATAAATTTCTTATACGTAATTTAAAGCCCACGTTAAGCTGGTTTAAAGTTACTTCGTCTTCGTTTACTCCTCGATTTATTTTAGATCTCAAATATTTATTTTAAGTAAGCTCTTGTTCTGTTATTTATTTGCAACTAGCTGTATTGTGACATCAAGGTGTTAACCAGTGGTGAGGTTTCTATGTTGCATACAAGCAACATGGTCAATGGTTAACGCCTTGATGTCACAATTCATCTAGCTACAGCGCCAGTTCTGGATGAATGGATTGAAAAGTGCAGATGCACCAATTTACAAGCATTCGAAATGTGTTCTATCTAATTTTTAATATTTATAATTTGAAATAGTGAATATTTTGTGTCATATGTAAACAATATGGAAACAGGAAGAGGGTAACAGTAGGAGTAATTTATAAAACAAAATGACCATTTGCTAAATCTACATTCAGCAGTAAGTGTGCCGATACGTTAACTTTAGTATTTTCCTTTAAATGACCACAAAAAGGCCAGTTAATACTTACCGAAACCACCACACTTCTAGTCCTTGTGTGTTCGTGCCTCTACACTGTAGAGACACTGGAGTCTACCCTCATCCCACTCATCCCTCTTCCCACTCTATGCATATACTTTATGGATTAACAAGTACCTCTTCCACGCACTACTCTTACATGCTGTTTAGATGATCTACCCACTTCCCCTCCCTAACGTGTTCCATAGTTTATCACCTTGCCAAGGTCACACATCCGGCTGAGGTCAAGGAGAAGTCGGGGGACACGAGGACTGCTTCTAATCCCGCGTTTTGGTTACTTGCTTCCATGTAGGCGTAAAACTGACCTAAACATAAAACGAGTAGCTTTCATTTAACTTTTTTGTCTGAGATTGTTGTTATCTTCTTAAATAAGGTCGATATATATATATATATATATATATATATATATATATATATATATATATATATATATATATATATATATATATAGATAGATAGGGATTTTAAAAACGAAGCACATAAAAGTATTTTATAATTCCAAATAGGCAGGCAATTTAATTAGGTCATGCTTCAGTGCCTGGCTACACCTTTCTGTCTGGAGGTATCAATGTGTGAATTCTGATTTAATTGTGCATTTTGAGACTCTTTGATCTCACTGACAGAGACTCTTGCTTTAAAAAATATTGCTTTGCACTATTGAAAAAAGAATGAAATCTACGCAGTTGAAAAAGTCCTGTACAACATGGAAGTTGCGATGCCACGACTTTTCGAAAACGAGAGGTTACAGGCTATAGGGATGCTGGTGTTACCAGATAAGCAATTCTTAGTCTCGTAGGCGTTACAATTAAATCTAATCGACGCGCGATCGTCCGAGACCAGGCCAGCCGCGAGTAACGACTGTTCATCACTATCGTGAAATTCGATTTCTTCACTTCTACAATAGATCTCAAAGTGCTGTGGCTACAACCACAACCCGTGAATCAATCCAAAGACCGTGCTGCGGCGTCTTCGTGAGCGCAACATTTGGCCATAACCCGACCATTTTGGACCTGTGTTGGATAATTGTAGACAGCGCGTAGGCGTCAGTGGGCACAAAACCACTTAGGCCGGCTTTGGCAACGTCTTAATTGGAATTGCGGTGTGTTTTGCGATGAGTCAGCGATGAAAAACACGGCTCCTAATCAGTGTTTGGTCTCCTTAAATTTTTGGTCTCCCTAATACTGTGGTTTTTAGCAAAAATGGTCCCGTATTGCTGGAATTACACTTACACACACACAAACACAGATATATATATATATATATATATATATATATATATATATATATATATATATATATATATATATATATATATATATATATATAAGTGGTATTATCGAATCAGTACTGCAAGAAATGGATGTATCATATAATGTACTTGATATCTATAACCCCTCCCAACCCATCCCTAACCCTAATCAACCTCCCATACCCTGCTACTCCACCCGCTTCTTTTCGTACAGAGTAACTTCCCATCCCCAAACCCCACCAACCCCCTAACCCTTACCTAACCTTCATCAACCTCCGATAGCCTCCTTCTCCACTCCCCTACTACACGTCACGTAATCCCCCATTTCCTAACCCCACCAACCTCTCACCCCACATCCTCCCTCACTGCCATCCCCCCAAGTCACTTTTGAAAGCACTTACCATGGAATGCCGTCGATGGACCAGTTTCTACACTGGGAGTGGGCCCGCTACGCCTGATCCAGGTCAATTGGTCATTAGTTGCTTGTAAGAACTGACAAATGTCGTCTTCAAATCCACAAGATGTCACAATCTGACCGTCTGTAAAATAGTTATACTTCATTCTGAGTGCGTACGATATTGTTTTTTGCATGAAGCCGTTGGGCCGTACGGATCGACCCCGAAGTGCGTCCGTACACGCACTATTTTTGTACTCAGTATGCTCAGATAGGGTGACGCGTAATCGGTACTGCGGCCAGCCAGCATTGATATTTGACTCGGGTTTTTGCACTTAAGAGAATAAATATTAAGTATTTATTTGCTAAGTGTAATGATTATTTCTAATGTAATACCCCCACCCATAGCCGCGGCATTATATCAGTTATCTCTTTATTAATTTCAAATCAATGCACACCAAATCACCCGAAGGACGTGTGAAATTGCCAACAATTTACCGTTCAAAATAAATATTTACCTTCAAAAATGTCTTCCTTTCTGTCATCAGTGATAGTACACTTTAATTTATGTGCCTTAAACTCATGTGCTTTAAGAAGTAACCTCACAAGCGCGCCTAATAAACAAGTATTTTCTCCCTTGCGAACGTTCATTCTTGTCAGTTCAACGGAAGTAGCTCATTTCAGCTCATTTCAACTCAAATCGCGAAATAACAACGCAACAAATACACAATTGGCGTAATTATATGGCATTTGTAATTAGATGACGTTTCGTCTTCAGGCTGCGCTGTAAATATCGTCACAGTAATAACTCATGTATCGATTTTGAGGTGGTTGCAGTTCATTGTGACCCACTTTCTCTTCACTTTCAAATCCGAAAACACGTGTTTTTTTGTTTACTGTTTGCATCTGATCGCATTATGAATTTGCTTATAGGGGGGCACCACGCAATCTGGCCTATGAAAACTGCACGCTCGTTTTTTTTCTGTCATTTCTTTGTAGGCGGACCTCTAGGCATAGAATAAAAGAGAAAACAGCGAGTGAAATTTCAGAATTGTGACCAAAGCGGGGGACAGTGGGCGTTCTTTTACTTTACAAACTCTTGAGAGGTCATCTCTTTTGTGTTATTTATGGGTGTGCTCAGTAATTCGAACAGCCAAAGGTACGAAACAGCCGGCTTGGCTTATATAACCAAAACGCCCCATAGGGGTTTTTCTTGTTATTTGTGAAATATACCAATCAGAACTGGATGCCAAATTTTCTTATTATTATCAAAACTAATTGCAAAAAACGTAAACGGGCACATATTCCCATTACAAACGTTATAGTAAACTAAGACTGAGCAATGACTTACAGGTACTCGAGGCCGTGATAAGGAGTACTGCAAACACAGCGAAGTATCCCTGAATCAAAGAAAACATACTTAGAATTAGCCGGAGCATTTACATCAAATTGAATAACAGTTCACTATTGAGATTCTTTTGACTGCATCCAGTCCATCAGAAGACCCCCTTGGCCATGCCCCTTGATGAAGTACTGTGTCTTTTGGCCTTGCCTCGTTACGAAGTGCTGTGCCTGTTGGTAGTGCTATCTGCGAGGTGATGAGCTATCTGACGAAGTGCTCTGCCTGTTGGCAATGAGCCTCGACGACGTGCTGTACATGTTGGCCTCGCCCCGTGATGATGTGCTGTGCCTGTTTGCACTGCCCGTTACGAAGTGCTGTGCCTATTGGACGTGCCCCATGTCGAAATAATATGACTGTTGGATGTGGCTAATGCTCTGCCTATTGGTCGTGCACCTTGACGAAGGGTTGTGCCTGTTGGCCGTGCCAACTGAGGAAGTGTTACGCCTGTTGGCTCTGCACTGTGACGAAATGCTGTGCCTGCTGACTGTGCCATGTGTTGAAATGCTGTGCCTGTTGGTTGTGCCCTATGAGAAAGTGCTGCTCCTGTGGGTTGTTCCCCTTGTCGAAGTGCTTTGCCTGTTGGCTGTTCCCCGTGACGAAGTGCTGTGCCTATTTTGTGCCTTTTGACAAAGTGCTGTGTCTGTTGACTATGCCATTGACGAAGTACTGTACCTTTTGACCTTTCGCCTGATATTTGTTTGTTCTCGTTATTCAGTTTGGAAATGAGGCAAGCACGAAGAAACGCGGCTGAATATTAATGACACAAAACAGGGATGGTGGGAGGGAAAGAGCAACATAACCCACGAAACTTTCCAGGCCCTCAGGTACATTCTCATTGAATGCCAGACAAAAGCTACAAGGTAAATGGCCATCTGGTTGTAGTTTGGTTGTGATTGGTCACTTATATGTTAGTCGTAAACAAACATGTAACGTTAAACTGATGTGTGAAAGTTGGTTGGGATTGATCGTGAACTCCCTCTCTCCCCGAGCTTGTGTGGAAACCACTCCTGTAAAGATAACTTTTTGGCTTAGTGGCGTAGTTATTGGTACATTAATAAAAAACTAGTAAAACCACGGCAGAAAGGGAGAGGAGGTGGAGGTCAAGTAAATAAAAGCATTGTAGCCCAGGGGAACATTAATTCATTCATAAAAGAAGGATAAATATGTGCTTCCAGACTTAATTTAGTAGCGTGGAATTTATGCTTATTTGAACAAGAAACAGTGCGTTTGTTCGATAACACTTGATTAATTACTTTTCTGCTATTGTGATCTCTGAGAAGCACAGCAAAATTCCATTCATAAGAAAATGCACACAGAAGTCAAAGTAATATTCCCTTAACAGACCAACAAGGCCTCTGGCCGTTTGTGTATAAGGATATGCAAAATGACATTATTTTTCCCCATGTTTAAGCAATAGAGATCTTCTGCAATAATTAAACACTTCTCATTTACGTCCCATTTTACTTCTTGTGTGTGTCTGGCGCAAAGTAAAACCTTGCTTGAAAAAGTTTTACTTGGCAGAATGCGCGCTAACCACTACCCCCCCCCCCCTCTTACGTAGAACAATGCGCTTGTCACTATCTCCTCTCCCGTAGGACAATGCGCGCTCACCACTTCCCTTTCTCCCGTCGAACAATGCACGCTTACTACTACTAACCTTCGTGTAGAACAATTCGCGGATACCACAACCTCCTGTCCCTCAGAACAATACGCGCTCACCACTACATAACTCTCCCGCATAACAATGCGTGCTAATTATTACCACCTCTTCCGTAGAACAATGCGCGCTTACTACAACCACCTCTGAGCTAGAACAATGCCCGCTTACAAGGACGACCCTTTACCGAGGAAAAATGCGAGATTACCACTATCCCTTCCAACGTAGAAAATACCCACTTACCCTACTCCCTCTCCCTTAGAACAATGCGCTCTCACTACTACCACAGGTCCCGTAGGATAGTTTGCGCTTACCACTACCTGTCTCGTAGAAGAATGCGCGCTTAGTATTACCACCTCTCCCGCAGAAAAATGCGCGTACCTCAGTACACTGTCCCGTAGAACAACGAGCGCTTGTTATTTTAGCACCTCTTTCGTAGAACAATGCGAGCTTATCACTACCCCCTCTCTCGTAGAGCAATGCGCACTTAGTACTACCCTCCCCCTCTACGTAGAACAATGTGGGCTTCCTACTTCAAGCTCTCCTGAGAACCTCTTCCCTAGAACAATGGGGGCGTATTAATACCTCTCCCGAAAAGCAATGTGCGCTTACCTCTTCTCCCTCTACGTAGAATAATGGGGGCTCATTACTACCAACTCTCGTGTAGAACAATTCGCGCTTACCACTACACCTTGTCTCGAAGAACAATGAGCGGTTATCGCTACCTCTTCTCCGGTAGAACAATGCCACAATACATTACACACCACTCCCGTAGAATAATGCTCTCCTACCACTACCACCCTCTTAGAACAATGCGGGCTTACTACTTTCAATTCTCGTGTTAAGCAATCTGCGCTTGCAACTACCCCCTTTCCAGTAGAAGAATGTGCGTTTACTACAAACCCTCTCTCCCTTAGAACAATGCGCGCTTACTCCTACCATCTGTTCGGTAGAATAATGCGTGCTTACTAATACCACATCTCCGGTAGAAAAATTCGCGATCACATCCCCCTAATCTTCCGTAGAACATTACCTCTTGTTCCGTGGAACAACATGCGCCTGCTGCTACCACCTCTCTCATAGAACATTGAGCGCCGACTACTCCCACCTGTCCCGTAGTACAATGCGCGCTCACTCGCACCACTTCTCCCGTAGAAAATTGCGCGCCTAATCGTACCATCTCTCACGTAGAGCAATGCGCTCTAAATACTACCCCCTCTTCCGTAGAACATTGCGCGCGTATTACTACATCCTCTTTGCAGAAAAATTCGTACTTACCCTATCGTCTCTCCCTTAGAACAATAACCCACTCTCCCGTAGAACATTGAGCGCTTATTACTACTACCTCTCCCGCAGAACAAAGCGAGCTAATTACTACCACTTCTCTCGAAGAACAATGTGCGCTTATCACTACCGCTCCCACCGTCGAACAATGTGTGTTTTGCCCTTCCAGCTCTCCCATAGAACCATACGCGGTTACAACCACCCCTTCTCCAGTAGAGCGATGCGAGCTTACCACTGCCATTGCTTCCGTAGAACAATACGTTCCTAATACGACCACCTCTCCCGTTTGGTGCACATAATTGCCACCATTCTACACTACACTGTCCTTCCGCCGCCCTCATCTCAACCGCCCCCTCTCACACCAGACAACTAGGAGACGTCTTGGAGATTGCTTCTTGTATAAGCCGCCATTCTTGTATTCTTCGTGTAAGACTTTAACATTTGTTCACATGCACTTAGTAAGTATTGGATACTAAAGAGCCTGTGAGCTTACTATAAAATAAACAGTGTATTTGCACTCATGTCCGCTCCCGTTACACATACTTTTTCATCAAACAAACAAAACAAAAAAAATCTAAAACCGGTTTCTTAGCTATTAATAAACAGTGACTTGTAAGAAAAGAATGGCATTTGTTTTGGACTTCTTGAACCTTGACAGAATAATGTAAAGATTGCCATTAAGTAACAGGATAAAATATAAATTGACGATTTTCGGAAGCAAGTCAATAGGGCGTGTGTTTCCAGATCCCTGCAATAAATTCCTTTAGTTTGCATCTTAATGGCGGACACTTTCTCATCCGTACCTGGTCTCCTTTAAAAGTTGTAAATGGCCCTGTTGTAAGGTCTTTCCATGTAAAACGATGACGTCACTAGGCATAGCCTATCAGGTTTGACTTTTCTAGCCGAAAAATTAAATACCTTCCTCCGTCACTTAGTCACCTCCTATACCTCCTTCCCTTCCCTGTCCTACAGCACACACGAGGTACAGGGACCCTATTTACCAAACATTATATAGAAATAGTCAAACAGCTGCATATTTGATACACATGTAGACAATTATCAGGCCTCAGTAAAACAGCAAACATTTTTTACCTCAAAATTCAAGCTCAAAACGAGGTCAATTTAGTGTTCAAAGCGCCTATAAATCGCCTATAAATGACGAAAAGTGGCCATAAAAGGTGCATACAATAACTGTTGTTACACATCAGCTGACCGTGAAGGAAATCGCTCTAACACATCAGCTAACCCCTTGGTAAATCAGTTTATAATGCATTCACCTAAAGAGGATGGCTTTTTAAGTACCTGCGATGTTTCAATAACACTATTATCTTCACTACATGCCTTTTGTCGGAACGCAAAAAGACCCTACTAAAACTGATCCTTGTGTAGAAAGCTTCCTTGTCGTTTTATCACTCCCTGAGACTTTGATAGACCAGAAGTCCTTGCAGCCATGCGTTAACTTGATAGATAAATGGTCTGTTAGAACCCTTTAGAAAAAGCCCACTGCGGCGTCAGATGTAATTCTTGACCTGGAACTTTGCAGTCAAATTTCGCAAGAATTTCACAGAACAAATCCTGGTGCCCTCCAGTAAAAAATAGAGATACAAAGGAATAAAAACATGAATAAGAATTCAAAGCAGAGTATCATTCTCTGTGTATGCAGATCCGGTGACTTTTATACGGAACTGACCATGGAATGTTGAAAAAACACGTTGTGTATATATGTGAAGCAAACAAAGATTGATATCAAGGTGTCTTGTGTATAAAGAGTACACTCTGCCCCTTAAGGGTTTTGTATTAAGCCAAAGACACTGATCACTATCCAGGCAGCTCATCCGACAACAGCATGATAAACAACAGAGAAGAGTACGTCAGACGATAGCACATCTATCCCACCCTCCCACACACTCAAAAAAACTTATTGTAGAATGTTTTGTGTGCCCTTGGTTCCATTTGCGCTTAACATTGCTACGACATGTGTTTGATATTCGAAGTACCCTGGGGTCTTGTTCAACACTTGTGAGAGAGACAACCATGCAAACACTGCGAGGCTCCATGTATGATGGTTGCACATTGCATCCGACGTGAGATGAACGTGCACTTTTGATTGATTATTAAAGTGAAAAAAAAACACATCTACCCGACGTTGATTAATTGACGGCTAATCAACTTGCGAGAAGGTTGCAAACAGAAGTTTTGGTGAATTGTTCCTTACAACCAAATTCTCTAATGTCCAACCTTCTATCCTGCTATCCGTCGATAAATCTCAGACTGTGTTATTCCGCTTCTCTTGCTCTCCTCACGTGACAATAAAGTTGGTCCCCTCGTCACCCACTTGTCACTCCCACACGCCTCCTCCACATCGCATTTTCACAAGCGTTTCAACCAGAACCAGTTTCCAACCACACGTCAGGTTATTATTATTATTATTATTATTATTATTATTATTATTATTATTATTATTATTATTATTATTATTATTATTATTATTATTATTATTATTATTATTATTATTATTATTATTATTATTATTATTATTAATCTTTACTGTTTCGTATTTAATAGAAGTTAGAATTTGTTACTTACCATTTCGGCAAATGAAACCTTATATCCGTCGATAAATCTCAGATTGTGTTATTCCGCTTCTCTTGCCCTCCTAACGTGATAATAAAGTTGGTCCCCTCGTCACCCACTTGTCATTCGCACGGAATACTGAACCGGCCTAACAACGCCTTGTTTTATATGAAGTGGAGCACGTGTACTCATGTGCAAACACATACACACACACGCATTACCTGCTTATATAGAACATCGCATTCATGGCATTTGTGTGTCCGGGAGGGGGTAGAGTGGGAAGAGTGCGTCAGAGTAGTTTAGTAAACGGTACCGTTCATTCTATCTATTTCGATACTGCCAACGCATTCTATTTCCCGATTTTGTATTGTACAAGCCCTCATTAAAACGACAATATTTTAAAATACTTGAAATACTTCAAGAGTATTTTTAAACTGCTTTGTATCATTTGTGTCATTGGTGTCTTTGATGAATTTATATATTCTTTTATTATTTTCTTCTTTTTAAAGACACAAAACAGATTTCAGTTACAGAAGACTCTGCGTGTCAAGAATTAGTAGATATACATCTAGTTTTATGCATATAAGGTGAGAAAAACAGAACTAACTGTTAGGATAAATTGTATTGGTGCGAATAGCCACTTCGTTCTCTCTCTTTTGCCTAAATGATAAAACTAGTAGTACTTTAAAAGATAAGTAGAATTTTACCTTGATTATATAATGGTCTGTCCGTAACAGAAAATAGAAAAAAAACTTTGAGCTGTTTTGTATGTATGTATTTTGAGCTGTGCTTGTATGTACTTAACCATGCTTGGCTGGTTTAAACGACTTTCTCTATTTGTCAATTGGCAGACCGGAAAGGGGGTATTATATATTAAGAAATTTCTTTCTTTCTTCTTCACTGTTGCACTTAGCATTTTTATATATGTGTACAGCAGAGTTACCCAGAAAAAGCCAGGAATGAATTTAGATCAGCTTTGAAAATGAAGCTTGCATAACGTTAAAGTAACGCTTCCCAGAATGCAGACTGGCCTTTAGTTGATTATACTGACCGATCCAAAACATTTGTGTATAATAAGAACTACACCTCATGGCAGCCTATTATCCAGAGTGTCTGTGTTCCAGTTACGGCTTAGAGCGCCTTTGTCAAAAACCAGCCACGGCCAAGAGAATCTGTGTCATAGACCAACTACTGCCTAGAAAGTCTGTGTCATAGATAAGCTACGGTCCAAAGAGTCTGTTTCATAGACCAGCTACGGCCCAGAAGAATGAAGTAAACTCTCCTGCTGACTGACTACGTAGTTCAGATATTATCAAATTATAAAAAAATACGAAAGTGTTACGCGATGATGACAGCGACGATGACGACAACGAAGGAAAAGAAGAAAATTAAAACTAAAAAGACAAAAAAGAAAAGCAAGAAGGCTCTTTCTTGAACAGGGTTTCTCCTGTGCACTCCGCAAAAATAAGAGAAGCTGATAAGGGGTTGGAGGATACGGTCTTCGCAGATAGCAAATTTCAAATGCAGCATTCCGCTCTTTGTGCAAAAAGGTGGGCGTGGGAGAGGGGAGGAGGATAGGCTCAGGTACACCACCACCTACAAAAATATCAGACACACAAAAGTGAAGAGAGCCAAATCAGTGCACAGTGTATAAATCCAAATCGCTTATTCGTTGCATTGAAGACCTGAGCCACATTGAATTGTGTATTAAAAGAAAAAAAGAAACTAAAATGAATGGCACGTGTCTCAAATACTTTAATTTTAATTTGATATTCTCAAGAAGTTTAGTCCATTTTTCCTATGAAATCTCTTATACAATTGATGATTAATAAAAAATTCAAATTTTTAGAAAGGCTTGGTTCATCTTCCAAGTTGACCTTAATCTATCGCTTGACAAGAAGACAATAGATATTATTTAGGAAACTATTAATTAAATAGCTACCCCGTATTTAATACTACACAGTATTCGGATGTGGAGATAAACCTGTCGATGAATTAATACCGTTTGTGGTATTCATGCCATTTAGATCTATATATTAGAAGTACTTTTCAGTAAAAGCATATGTTATTATGTCAAGTAATAGTGCCAAATATATCGGTTTTAAGAAAACAGTTATTAGAGTTTCTTATTTAGCTTTTATATGTATGAATAATTTAAAGCCTTCCTAGTCTGTTAATGGCATTCGTGTTTCTAACTCAAGTTTTTGAAAGTTCACTATGTTACCTTACCTTTGTCACAAAATTTTAAGATATCCTTTCTCTTCGCAATTGTTCAACGGTCTATGGACTTTTGCTAAAGATTTCAATCAAACACTTTAAATGCACAAGCTGTTATGTGTTAGTGACAAGAAATCTGCATATTTTTCTTATATAAAAGTCTTAACGGACCTCTTATATGTCAGTTGCCTTCTCATAGCAAGACAACAGATTGCTATCTCAACAAATGTCACATTAGTTCTAACTAATTGTAATAGCGGTCTGCTTTAGATGATAAATAAAATAGAGATAACGGTTGTCTAGTGTGCTAAAAGGTATCCTAAAAATTCTGCATGATAGTGCCCATCTAAGCGGTGTACGCATGTCTATGCTAGGCTGTACGCATGCCTATGCTAGGCTGTAGCATGTCTATGCATGTAGGCATGTCTAGGCATGTAGACATGTCTAGGCATGTCTGTAGGCATATGCTATACACATAGAGAACACAGAACTATTATAAAATTGAATCAGGTATGTTAGTGAACCAATTAATATTTCCACTAGTGATATAAATATGGTCCGTTGCTTTCTCCTAATCTATCCTTACGACTGGTAATAGTTTTTTCCTTCACATGACTTTCTGAGATTAACACCGGAATATTGTTGCCTTTGTGGGTAAACACTTGACAGCCTATGGAGTTAGAATGCTGATTTGGCCAGAGCGTAGAATGCCCTTCTCTATATAGTGCATCATGATTATACGAGTGCGTCAAAGTGCATCATGTTCATACGGGTGCATCATAGTCCAAGATTTTCGTATGAGTGTATTATGTTGAAACGAGTGCATTACGTTAATACGAATGTATCATAGCTCATCATATTCATACGAGTGCATTATGTTCACACGAGTGCATCATGTTCATTCAAATTTGTCATGTTCATACCAGTGCATCAAGTCATACTAGTGTATCATGCTCCATCCTATTCATACGAGTGTATCATACGACATCATCTTCATAGCAGGGCACCATAGGGCATCACGTTCATACAAGTGCATCAAATTATGTGGCATTCATTTACCCTCTTTTAATTTCCCTTCCCTTTCTTATAATCCCTCTCTCTCTCTCTCTCTCTCTCTCTCTCTCTCTCTCTCTCTCTCTCTCTCTCTCTCTCTCTCTCTCTCATATATATATATATATATACATATATATATATATATATATATATATATATATATATATATATATATATATATCTGTGTGTGTGTGTGTGTGTGTGTCATAGACGCCATAAAACACCAAGCTCAGTTTGATATTACTTGCGGAATGAATGCCAGGACAAGTCTATTCGAAATAGACAAAAATGATGACGATAAACACGGGAAGTGATTGAAATATTTAACCATTTACTTTGAAAACATATTCTAGATAATATAACAATGCCCTTCATTGCTTAATGTTCGGGATTCGAGGTACCTTTTTATGTCACTCTTTTGATAGTGATCCAGATTGACGATTCCCCAACATCTATACCTCATTTGTGTACGACCTCTTTTCAACGCCAACTTCCATTTGCAACCTTTTCCACAACGTTGTTTAGGCGTCGCATTATCAACACCTGCAGGCAGGTCATTGTGTCGACCTCCATATTCGACCAAAACCGAACATTGCTACAAATCGAATGCGACTTTGTTCCAACACTGTTTCTTATTTATCTCTCATTCTGGTATATAGAACACACTACACTCTTTTGAATAATGGGGTTGTGTCGTGAAAGTTATGAACACGTCAATAATGAACATGTCATGAAAACCTGAATGCACTCAATAGTACTTCCTGGTTAACTCCTCAATATATGAATCAAAAATAACTTTAACTGTGCTATTCATTTTAGTTTCTTTTTTTCTATTACTACACGGTTCAATGTGGCTCAGGTCTTCAATGCGTACATAAGCGATTCAGAATTATACATTGTGCACTAATTCGGCTCTCTTCACTTATGTCTGTCTCATGTTTTTTTTTGTAGGTGGTGGAGTATCTGAGCCTATCTTCATCCACTCCCCTCCCCCACGCCCACCTTTCTGTACAAAGAGCGGAATGCATTTGAAATTTGCTATCTGCGAAGACCGTATCCTCCTGCCCCTTGTCAGCTCCTCTTGTTTTTGCGGAGTGCGCAGGAGAAACCCTGTTCAAGAAAGAGCCTTCTTGCTTTTCTTTTTTGCCTTTTTAGTTTTACTTTTCTTCTTTTTCGTCGTTGTCGTCATCGTCGCTGTCATGTTCGCGTAACACTTTCGTATTTTTATAACACAGAATGTCTTGGCCGTGGCTGGTCTCTGACAAAAACTCTTTGGGCCATAGTTTGTCTATAACACAGACGCTCTAGGCCGCAGGCTGCCATGAAGTGTAGTTCTTATTGGGCACAAATGTTTTGGATCAGTCGGTATAATCAACTGAAGGCCAAGTCTGTATACATTTGGAGATGCAGGCACATGCAACAAACGTCTTTCTAGAGCGTTACTTTCACGTTATGCAAGTTTCATTTTCAAAGCTGATCTAAATTCATCCCTGGCTTTTTCTGGGCAACTCATATATAAAATGCTAAATGAAACAGTGAAGAAAAAAGAAAGAAAGTTATGCAAGTTCAATTTTCAGAACAAATCTAAATTCATTCCTGGCCTTTCCTAAAATGCTAAAAGAAACAGTAAAGAAATGAAAAGAAAAAGAAAGAAATTCCTTAATATATAATACCCCCTTTCCGGTCTTCCACTTGACAAATAGAGAAAGTCGTTTAAACTAGCCAGGCATAGTTAAGTACATAAAAGTACAGCTCAAAATGGCGTTAGTTTTTTTTCTTTCCATTTTTTGTTACGGACAGACCATGATATAATCAAGGTAAAACTCTTCTTATTTTTAAAGTATTATCAGTTTTATCATTTGGACGAAAGGGAGAGAACGAAGTGGCTATTCGCACCAATACAATTTATCTTAACAGGTGTTTTTGCTCACCTTATTTGCATAAAACTAGATGAAATCTACTAATTCTTGATACGCAGAGTCTTCTGTAACCGAAACCTGTTTTGTGCCTGTAAAAAGAAGAAAATAATTAAAGAATATATATATATTCATCAAAGACACCAATGACACCTATGATAAAAAGCACTTTAAAAATACTCTTAAATGTATTTCAAGTGCTTCAAAATATTGTCGTTTTAATGAGGGCTTGTACATATACAAAATCGCGAAAGAGAATGAGTTGGCAGTATCGAAATAGATGAAATGGGCGGTACCGTTTTCTAAATTACTCTGACGCACCCCACCCTCCCACTTTACACCCTCTCGGACACACACATGCCATGAATGCGATGTTCTATATAAGCAGGTAATGTTTGTGTGTGTATGTATTTGCACACGAGAACACGTGCTCCACTTCATACAAAACAAGGCGTTGTTAGACCGGTTCAGCATTCCGTGAGAGTGGAAAACGGGTGACGAGGGGGCCAGCCTTATTGTCACGTGAGGAGGGCAAGAGAAGTGGAATAACACAATCTGAGATTTATCGACGGATAAAAGTTTTCATTTGCCGAGATGGTAAGTAACAAGTTATAAATTCTATTAAATAAGAAATAATAGCGATTAATAATGATTAATAATGATTAATAATAATATTAATAATAATAATAACAACGTGACTCGTGGTTGGAAACTAGTTCTGGCTTAAACGCTTGTGAAAGGGAGATGCGTAGGAGGGGTGTGGGAGCGGGACATTGGTTGTAAGTAACAATTCACCCAAAGTTGACGTTTTCTTCATATCAATAAAAAACAGGCTCTCAGTTGAATTATAGGTACACAGGAAGCCACAATGAAGTAACTGATATCTTCAGGCACTAAATGGCTACTGCCTGCAACCTCAACCCTCTGCCTCCCTTCCCTTCCCTTACATCCTTCCTTATTTTCTTATAAATCCCAGTTACAGGCCCACACTGGGACTTAATTGCTTTCGTCTTGTTGGGGGCCAAAGGATAGAAAGAGACCAAAATGACAACGCATTTTTTTAAAAATAGCCATGACAATTCGCTTATCACATATCGTTCGTTACCGAACGGAGGTATCCTTTGAAGATGGAGTGACCACCACAACTTATCATTGTTTCCGCCTAGATTGCGAGTTTAGATATATATGTTCCAGACGTCCATAATACGTTGAAGCATAGACGTTTTTCGACTTCTGTTTGCAACCTTCTCGCAAGTTGATTAGATGTCAATTAATCAACGTCGGGTAGACGTTTTTTCTCTTTAATAATCAATCAAAATTGCACGTTGATCACACGTCGGATGCAATGTGTATCCATCATTCATGGAGCGTCGCAGTGTTTGCAGGATTGTCTCTCTCATAAGTGTTGACCAACTGGGTGACCCAGGATACTTTGAATATCAAACACAAGGCGTACCAATGTTAAGCGCAAATGGAAAAATGGAACCAAGGGCGCACAAAACATTCTACCATAAGTTATTGTTGAGTGTGGGGGAGGGCGGGATAGATGTGCTATCGTCTGACGTACTATTCTCTGGCGTCCTGTTGTTTATCATGCTGTCGTCGGATGAGCTGCCGGGAGAGCGATCAGTGTCTTTGGCTTAATACAAAACCCTTAAGGGACATAGTGTACTCTTTATACACAACACACCTTGATATCAATCTTTGTTTGCTTCACATATATACACAACGTGTTTGTTCAACATTCCATGGTCAGTTCTGTATAAAAGTCACCGGATCTGCATACACAGAGAATGATACTCTGCTTTGAATTCTTATTCATGTTTTTATTCCTTTGTATCTCTATTTTACTGGAGGGCACCGGGATTTGTTCTGTGAAATTCTTGCGAGATTTGACTGCAAAGTTCCAGGTCAAGAATTATATCTGACGTCGCAGTGGGCTTTTTCTAAAGGGTTCTAATAGATCGTTTATCTATCAAGTTAAAGCGTCGCTGCAAGGACTTCTGGTCTATCAAAGTCTCAGGGAAGCTTTCTACGCTAGGATCAGTTTTTGGTAGGGTTTGTGTGTTACCGACGTAGGGTATTTAGGGAAGATAAACTGTTATTGAAACATCGCATGTACTTAAAAAGCCATCCTCTTTAGGTGAATGTATTATAAACTGATTTACCAAGGGGTAGCTGATGTGTAAGAGCGATTTCCTTACACGTCAGCTGGTGTAACAACAGTTACTTGCATGCACCTTTCATGGCAACTTTTCATGATTTATAGGCACTTTGAAAACTAAATTGACCTCGTTTTAAGCTTGAATTTTGAGGTCAAAATGTTTGCTGTTTTACCGAGGCCTGATAATTGTCTATATGTCTATCAAGTATGAAGCTGGTAAATAGGGTCCCAGTACCTCATGTGTGCTGTGGGGCAAGGGGAAGGGAAAGGGAAGGAGCTATAGGAGGTGACTAAGTGACGGAGGAAGGTTATTTGATTTGCAACCTACAGAAATTTATTGTAGTGATCTGGAAACACATTACCTATTGACTTGCTTCTGAAAATCGTGTATTTACATTTTATCCTGTTACTCAATGGCAATCTTTACATTATTCTGTCAAGGTTCAAGAAGTCCAAAAGTAACTACCATTCTTTTCTTACAAGTCAAGCTGTTTATCAATAGCTGAGAAACCGGTTTTAGTTTGTTTGTTTCTTTGTTTGTTTGTTTGATGAAAAAATGGGTGTAACGGGAGCGGATATAAGAGCAAATATACTGTTTATTTTATAGTAAGCCCATAGGTTCTTTAGATATCCAATACTTACTAAGTACAAGTGAACAATGTTAAAGTCTTACACGAAGAATACAAGAATGGCGGCTTATAAAAGAAGCAATCTCCAAGACGTCTCCCAGCTGTCTGGTGTGAGAGGGGGCGGTTGAGATGAGGGCGGCGGTAGGAGAGGGTAGTGTAGAATGATGGTAATTATGTGCACCAAACTGGAGAGGTGGTCGTATTAGGAACGCATTGTTCTACGGAAGCAATGGTAGTGGTAAGCTCGCATCGCTCTACTGGAGAAGGGGTGGTTGTAACCGCGCATGGTTCTATGGGAGAGCTGGAAGGGCAAAACACGCATTGTTCGACGGTAGGAGCGATAGTGATAGGCGCACATTGTTCTGCGAGAGAAGTCGTAGTAATTAGAGCGCTTTGTTCTACGGGAGAGGTAGTGGTAATAAGCACACAATGTTCTACGGGAGAGTGGGATAGTGGTAAGCCACATTGTTCTAAGGGAGAGGCGATAGGGTAAGTAGTAATACGCGCGCATTGTTCTAAGGGAGAGGGGGTAGTAGTTAGAGCGCATTGCTCTACGTGAGAGATGGTAGGATTAGGCGCGCAATTTTCTACGGGAGAAGTGGTGCGAGTGAGCACGCATTGTACTACGGGACATGTGGGAGTAGTAGGCGCCCATTGTTCCACGGGAGAGGTGGTAGCAGCAGGCGCATATGGTTCCACGGAACAAGAGGTAGTGTTAAGCGGGTATTGTTCTACGGAAGATTAGGGGGATGTAATCGCGAATTTTTCTACCGGAGATGTGGTAGAAGTAATCGCACATTGTTCTAAGGGAGAGGGGATTTGTAGTAAACGCACATTCTTCTACTGGAAAGGGGGTAGCTGTAAGCGCCGATTGCTTAACACGAGAATTAAAAGTAGTAAGCCGCATTGGCTTGTACAGGGTGTAGTGGTAAGCGCGAATTGTTCTACACGAGAGTTGGTAGTAGTAAGCCCTCATTATTCTACGTAGAGGGAGAAGAGGTAAGCGCACATTGCTTTTCGGGAGAGGTATTAATAAACCCGCATTGCTCTACGTAGAGCTGGAGGGTACTAAGTGCGCATTGCTCTATGAGAGAGGGGGTAGTGATAAGCTGGCATTGTTCTACGAAAGAGGTGCTAAAATAACAAGCACCCGTTGTTCTACAGGACACTGTACTGAGGTACGCGCATTTTTGCGGGAGAGGTGGTAATACTAAACGCGCATTCTTCTACGAGACAGGTAGTGGTAAGCGCGCACTGATTGTCCTACGGTACCCGTGGTAGTAGTGAGAGCGCATTGTTCTATGGGAGAGGGAGAAGTGGTAAGCGCAAATTGTTCTATATTAGAGTTGGTAGTGGTAAGCGTCCATTGTTTTACCTGAGCGGTGGTTGTAGTAAGCGCGCATTGTTCTATGTGAGACTGTGGTAGTGGTAAACTCGCATTGTTCTACGTGAAAAGGGGTAGTGGTTAGCGCGCATTCTACCAGGTAAAACTATTTCAAGGAACGTAAATGAGAAGTGCTTACTTATTGCAAAAGGTCTCTATTGCTTAAACATGAGGAAAAATAATGTCATTTTGCATATTCTTTTACACAAACGGTCAGAGACCTTGTTGATCTGTCAAGGGAATATTACTTCGACTTCTGTGTGCATTTTTTTAATGAATGGAATTTTGTGCTTCTCAGAGATCACAATAGCAGAAAAGTAATTAATCAAGTGTTATCGAACACACGCACTATTTCTTGTTCAAATAAGCATAACTTCCACGCTACTAAATTAAGTCTGGAAGCACATATTTATCCTTCTTTTATGAATGAATTAATGTTCCCCTGGGCTACAATGCTTTTATTTACTCGACCTCCCCCTCCTCTCCCTTTCTGCTGTGGGCTTGCGTGAACTCAACTTTATTAGTTTTTGATTAATGTACCAATAACTACGCCACCAAACCAAAACGTTATCTTTACAGGAGTGGTTTCCACACAAGCTCGGGGCGGGGGGAGTTCACGATTAATCCCAACGAACTTTCACACCTCAGTTTAACGTTGCATCTAACACGCTGTTTGTTTACGACTAACATATATGTGACCAATCACAACCAAACTATAACCAGATGGCGATTTACTTTGCAGCTTTTGTCTGGGATTCAATGAGAATGTACCTGAGGGCCTGGTAAGTTTCGTGGGTTATGTTGCTCTTTCCCTCCCACCATCCCTGTTTCAAGTTTTGTGTCATTAATATTCAGCCGCGTTTCTTCACGTCTGCCCCATTTCCAAACTGAATAACGAGAAGAAACAAATATCAGGCGACAGGTCAAAAGGTACAGTACTTCGTCAAGGGCACAGTCAACAGACACAGCACTTCGTCAAAAGGCACAAAACGGGCACAGCACTTTGTCACGGGGAACGGCCAACAGGCAAAGCACTTCGTCATAGTGCAAGGCCAACAGTCACAGCACTTCGTCAAGGGACACAACCAACAGGCACAGCACTTCGTCATAGGGCACAACCAACAGGCATAGTACTTCAACACATGGCGCAGTCAGCAGGCACAGCATTTCGTCGCCGTGCACAACCAAAAGGCATAACAATTCGTTGCCGCGGACGGTCAACAGTCGCAGCATTTCGTCACTGGGCATGATCAACAGGCACAGCCCTTCGTCAAGGTGCACGACCAATAGGCTCAGCACCTCGTCACTGGCAGTGCGAACAGGCACAGCATATCATCACGGGGCGCGGCCAACAGGCACAGCAAGTCGTCGAGGCTCATTGCCAACAGGCAGAGCACTTCGTCAGATAGCTCATCACCTTGTCAGACAGCACGGCCAACAGGCAAACCGTGTCGTCCCTATAGCGGCCAACAGGCACAGTACTTCATCAAGGGGCATGGCCAAGGGGGTATTCTGATGGACTGGATGCAGTCAAAAGAATCTCAATAGCTAACTGTTATTCAATTTGATGTAAATGCTCCGGCTAATTCTAAGTATTTTTCTTTGATTCAGGGCTACTTCGCTGTATTTGCAGTACTCCTTATCACGGCCTCGAGTACCTGTAAGTATTCACTCAGCCTCAGTTTATTATAACGTTTGTGATGGGAAAATGTGCCAGTTTACGTTTTTTTGCCATTAGTTTTAAATATAGTAAAGAAAAGGTGGCATTCAGTTCTGATGGATTAATTTCACAAACAACAGGAAAAACCCGTATGGGACGTTTTGGTTATATAAGCCAAGCCGGCTGTTCCGTACCCTTAACTGTTCAAGTTTCTGAGCACATCCATAAATATCACAAAAGAGATGACCGCCCAAGAGTTTGTAAAGTAAAATGACGTCCAGTGGCCCCCGCTTTGGTCACAATTCTGACATCTCACTCACAATTTTCTCTTTACAGACGGTCAGATTGTGACATCTTGTGGATTTGAAGACGACATTTGTCAGTTCTTACAAGCAACAGATGACCATTTGATCTGGATCAGGCGTAGCGGGGGCACTCCCAGTGCCGAAACTGGTCCATCGACGGCATTCCGCGGTAAGTGCTTTCAAAAGTGACGAGGGGGATGACGGTGAAGGGGGATGTGGGGGAGAGGTTGGTGGTTTAGGACATGGGGGATTACGTGACGTGCAGTAGGGGAGTGGAGAAGGAGGGTATCGAAGGTTGATGAAGGTTAGAGATGGGTTGGG
This sequence comes from Protula sp. h YS-2021, assembly GCA_949752745.1. Classification (NCBI taxonomy): domain Eukaryota; kingdom Metazoa; phylum Annelida; class Polychaeta; order Sabellida; family Serpulidae; genus Protula; species Protula sp. h YS-2021. Next base: position 65,767,839 of record OX457030.1, read on the forward strand.
GGTTGGTGGAGTTTGGGGATGGGCAGTTACTCTGTAAGAGAAGAATTTTAATGAAACGTGACTGCAAGGAGGAGATAACAAGAAGAGGGTGGAGTAGGAGGGTATGGGAGGTTGATTAGCTTTAGGGATGGTTTGGGAGGCGTTATAGATATAAAGTACGCTGTACGATTCATTCATTTCTTACAGTACTCTTAATGCCACTTTATATATATATATATATATATATATATATATATATATATATATATATATATATATATATATATATATATATATATATATATATATATATATATATATATATATAAGGGAGAGGAAGTACTCCCTTTGCCTCGTGGCACTCTGTTGCATGGTGAAGTAAACATTGAACGTACACGTTTCAAATCGAAAATCATAGTTTGCACGCTAGCTACGAAGTTTCAACTTAATCTGCTAAGCCTGAGCTAGCTTACCATATCAAACTAAAGAAATATCTCATGGTGTTAATAATTTAATTAACACAATTTCTATAATATCAAATTTTAGCACAAAAAGCATCCAATATGATACAAACGAGCTATTGTGGACATTACAGCCAGACCATATATATAGTGTTGTACTCGATCATGCAGTATCTGTTTTCTCCTCATCTCTTTAATATACTTATGGACAGTACAAACGTAACAGTGAAAAAGATAAATTATATAGCAATATGTACTGTACCTATTTTTCTTGAACAGTGGTTGTAATTCGCCATTCTAATTTGGACTTGAAGACATCTGTTTTGGCACCTCGCGCGTTTATAAGGGCATTTATCAGCCTGGGCATAGACGTGAAGAGACTGTTGATATGTGGTATCCGATTCCATTTCTCGATCCAGGCTTGGTGCAGTGCTGCGTGCGTTTGGGGTTGCGGTATACACGTGCAAATTCTTCGGTCGAGGATATCCCACAAGCAAGGTGGTCACTGTAGAATGTTAAAGTTGTTGATGCGCAACCCATCCTGACAAATAGCGGCTGCGTGCGGACGAGCATTATTATGCATGAATATTGCACGGGGATTTTGGTTGAAATAAGGCACAACTTCCCCTTCTACCACAGTGTTTATGTATCGCTGAGCCGTAAGAGTGCCGTCAATGATTACGAAGACGCCGCAACACGGTCTTTGTGTTGATTTACGGGTTGTGTCTACCAGGCGTATCAGCCGCTGTAGCCACAGCACTTTGAAATCCATTGCGGAAGTGTAGCAATCGGATTTCACGATCCTGATGTATGGTCGTTACCAGCGGCTGGCCTGGTCTGGGACAATCGCGCGTCGACCCGGTTTCCTTGTAACGCCTACGAGATTAAGAATTGTTTATCTGGCAACACCAAACTGTGGGACCACCCCTGTACGCGAAGCACCACACATCAAAATCCCTATAGCCTGTAACCTCTCGTTTTCGGAAATTCGTTGCATCGTAACTTCAGTGCTGATCAGGACTTTTCAACTGCATCATTTTTTTTTACTTTTTCATTAGTGCACAGCAATATTCTGTTTAAATCAGGAGTCTTCGTCAGTTAGTGCATAGACCACAATTAACGCAAAATTCACACATTGATACCGCCAGACAGAAAGGTGTAGCCAAACACTGAAGCATGTCTTTAGCTTAAGAAATTGTCTGCCTAACTTAACTAATTAACAAAATAAAAATACTTTTCTCTGTTGCGTTTTTTAAATCCCTAAGTATATATATATATATATATATATATATATATATATATATATATATATATATATATATATATATATATATATATATCGACCTTATTTAAGAAAGTAACAAAAATCTCAGACATAAGATTCAAGATTTAACAAAAGTTAAATGAAAGCATCTTGTTCTATGTTTAGGTCAGTTTTACGCCTACATGGAAGCAAGTAATCAAAATGCGGGATTGGAAGCAATCCTTGTGTCCCCCGACTTCTCCTTGACCTCAACCGGATGTGTGACCTTGGCAAGGTAAAAAGTTATGGAACACGTTAGGGAGGGGAAGTGGGTAGGTCATCTATACAGCATGTAAGAGTAGTGCGTTGAAGTGGGAGGGCTAATCTATAAAGTATGTATGCATAGAGTTGGACGAGGCATGAGTGGGATTGGGGTAGACCCGAGTGCCTCTACAGTGAAGAGTCACGAACAACAAGGATTGGAAGTGTGGAGGTTTCGGTAAGTATTAAATGACTTTTTGTGGTTATTTAAATTAAAATACGAAAGTTAGCGTTTCGACACACTTACTGTTGAATGTAGATTTAGCAAACGGTCATATTGCTTCATAAAATACTCTTAATGTAGCTTCCTGTTTCCATATTGTTTACATGTGACATAAAGCATTCACTGTTTTAAATTCTAAATATTCAGAGCTTATAGTCCTTATTTGTCTATAGTACACAGAGCAAATCCTTGTATGAGTCTGTTGATGCATCTGCACTTTTCAACCCATTCATCTACAACTGGCGCTGTAGCTGGATAAATTGTGACATCAAGGTGTTAACCACTGACCATATATATTACTTGTATGCAACACAGAAACTTCACCACTGGTTAACACTTTGATGTCACAATACCGTTAGCTGGACATAGATAACACGAACAAGAGCTCACTTAAAATGAATATCCAAGATCTAAAATAAATCGAGGAGAAAACGAAGTCGCAGTAACTTTAAACCAACTTAACTTGGGCTTTAAATTACACATATGACATTTATAAAAAAGATATCAAAATACATTTAATACATTTTACACCCTCTTTAGTAAATACATGAAGTATATATATATATATATATATATATATATATATATATATATATATATATATATATATATATATATATATATATATATATATATGTGTGTGTGTGTGTGTGTGTGTGTGTATACTTCATGTATTTACTAAAACCGGTTGTAGTCCCACCTGTGCGCGGGAAAATCCGCTCTCCAACCTGCTCCCCGGAATTCAACCCAGTTTAAGAATCTTAAATTCATGGTACAGCACAAAAAAAGAACAGAAGATAAATACTAACAAGTTGTGCATGGATTACTGTGCGTAAATTAACCAACGCCGCTTCCGTCATGTGTTGAGACGAACAGTTGCAATCCAACCCCCCCCCCCCTGAATGTAGGTGCGTGAAATGAACATTGCCCACCCTACTTTAAAAGCCATTATTGGAGGAATAAAAATTTACGTTTTAAGCAATAAATAACGTGGTGCTTGATGACAGTGTATAATGGGGAACAAGTATGGAAAGTATGCAAAGTACATACTCTATGTCGCAGAACACGCATGGAATGTTCTCTACTCAAACAAGGGTTTTTAGCTGGTTAATGCTCAGAATTCGAGACATTCGATATCCTGACTTGGCGGCAAATAAATGGAAATAGTGAAGCGAATTGGGTATAACTGAAAAAACTACTTCAAATTAGTAAATTATAACAATTTAGAAGGCTTTTCGCATAGCAAGTGAACGACATTCTAAATCCATGCCGATGCTGCGAACTTTTGATGTGCTAGTGAATCCTTAACCTATTGTTTGGAGATTCTTAAAGCTAGGTAAGGGAGTACCACAATATGTGTACCTACAGATGACATACATAAAGGTACAGAGTCATGGGTGTGTGTAGAGTGGGTGAGTCACCTCGTGGGTGAGTCATCTCGTGGATGAGTCATCTCGTGGGTGAGTCATCTCGTGGATGAGTCATCTCGTGGGTGAGTCTTCTCGAGAGGGGTGGTTGCTGCACTTGGTATCGTATGTTTTAGCATAGGGGTCCAAAAATCCGAGGAGAAAGAGTTGGAGGTAATTTTAAGATCAGAAGCGGTCCCTGCCTATTGCCAGTTTCGTTAAAGAAGAGTGTTGGGGTGGTAATTTTTATTCAGTACTTCAAGTTTCGCACAAAAGCCGCGTGTGTTTAGAAAACTTAAGAATCCGCGCTTAGGGCCCTTTTAAAAACCTGCTAGTACGTGAATGCACCCTCCGGGATAAACACGGTAACCAGCTGTTACCTGAGTATCTTCCCTAGGCAAACACCCAGTAACAAGCTGGTACGCGAGTGCCTCCTGGGACACACATGGTAACTACTGATACGTGAGTGCCCTCCCGGGACACATATGGTAACGAGCTGGTACGTGAATGCCTCCCACCCCTCTCCCCTGTGGCATCATCCATAAAGTAGGCCGAGTGCGGTGTGGTACAAAATATGCACGCATTGATAGCGCGAAGGGGAATAAAAGTGCCCCTGATCTAAATATAGAGCTGTTGATTGGATGATATTTGTATAAGAATTTATGGATTTTTCCACTCGTAGGCATATTTTCGGGCAACATTCGGGAGCACTGTTTATTTATGAAAGGAACGATGTAGGACTGAACAATGCAATTCTCTCGCTAGATGGCAGAACAGACTCAAACGTAAGAGGTAAGTAAGACGGCTAGCAGGTCTTTTCGGGTGATGTATATGTATATGTATATGTATATGTGTGGGGTACGGGGTGGGGTGGAGGAGTATGAGGGTCTGAGAGAAGATTACGGGTCCCAGACCTCCTCAGTCAAGCTTTAAAAATACTATTTTAAAAATGTCTTTGAGAAATATGTTGGTCTTTTCCAGAGCGGCTTTTTTAGAGTCAGGCTTATATCAGCTTATGACGTGGGATCGCAGGCATCAATATTATAATTGAATAATAATGCTGGTTTTGTCGCAGATAACAACTGGGTGACGGAGGAAGCGACAATCGACGCCTCGGCCACAAGGCTCGAAATAGTCGCCATCAAGGGCGGAGAAAATGACGGAGAACCTTTCGGTGACGTAGCCATCGATGACGTCACGATCAAACAAGGCTCGTGTGACGACACGGTGCCAACACCAAGCCCTACCGCACCGCCGGCCACAGGTGCTTTAAGACTAGTTAATATTTCCGTGTACTCGTTATATAGTCATATGAAAACTATAAGTAAGCAAGTTTTCTTTTTGATTTTTTTTCTTTAAAAACACCCATTTCATGGGATTTTTACGTTTTGCCAAAAAAGACTAGCCTATATTTAGCATGATGCTTAGAAGGTACCAGTTAAAAATATTTTTGTGACTGAACATCAGAGTGGTCTAAAACCTCGGAAGTTTTTGACATTCGAGGGGTAATTCGTTTGTTTGTCATACAGATTTTCGGAGTTGTGCCCATAATATATCTGCATAAGGAAATAAAATGAAAATTGCGTAAAATTTATTTACTCAAACCAAAGTTAAGTCAGAAATATCATCAAAAGAATAAAGAAGTGGATGTTATCCGTCATTCTTCCTGCCATGGTTATATTTCAATTCCAATTATTTATTTTTGTGAAATATCACATAATGAGAATATATGTTACTTAGCGACATCTGTCAAGGAGATTTGCTCATTGTTTAAATGCAGGAGAAGAAAATGACGCAAAGGTGATTGGCACGTGGGTGGCCTGCCCGGACAAGAAGGGAGCTCGTTGCTTTGTGGTACCCGGAAGTGGAGAACCAGTCGTCGGGGAGCCCGGACCCGCGGGCCCCGCCGGCCCCACAGGCCCAGTCGGTTCTCCAGGTCCCGATGGTCCCATTGGTGCTACTGGGCCGCGTGGGCCGAATGGTCCGGTTGGTGCAACTGGCTCAAGAGGTTTGACTGGGCCAACTGGGCTGAACGGTCTCACAGGCCCCACTGGACCACAAGGTGATACATTTTTACTGTTATTAAATACATAAAACTAGTATTTCATAGGCTCATTTTCAGCGTGAAACTAATTAGCATATTTAAATAGGTAAAGAATACTGATAACTATATTTTTCAGACTAGTGAGTGTGTTTGGTCCGCTATAAAGGCTAACGTTAAGAAACGCACTTGTAACAAATACAGGATGCTAGTTCTTGCACAGGATTAGTTTTATACGCTCTATTGACCTGATACTTGCGTCTTTAATCAAATAGTATCTCACAGATTGTGGTTACCTCACAAAGTTTCTTATTAATTTCTTAACAACGGTGGCGGTATAGTTAATACATTTAATTAAAATGTTTAATTACTATATTTACAGGACCAACCGGCCCCACTGGAATAAGGGGTAACCAAGGTCCTCCTGGACTCACTGGCCCACATGGCCCAACCGGCCCCACAGGTCCTATGGGACCAGCTGGTCCAGGTGGCCCACCAGGAGCCACAGGAAGTCCAGGAATGCAGGGAAATGCAGGACCAGGTGGACCCCCTGGTAGCATGGGCGCAACAGGTACGTACGCACAGTAGCGGTTCGGGTAAAGGGAAGAGGATCTGGGCAGGGAAAAGCGTCTATTCTCTGCTGGATTCATTTCTAATTCTGACGGAATGTTTAGAGAACGTTGGTACAAAAAATATTTTATTTCATATTGTATTAATACATAATTTTACACTGGTTTAACTAGATTAATAAATCATTTTGAAATCATTCAAGAATTGTTCTCTGTCCATTCCAAGTCAAATTAAGATTGAGATTGTTTAATGAAGTAGTTAAAAGTACCAGTAGCAAAGTGAGACAGTTTAACGCTTTTAACTCTTTTTTAAATAATTTCATGACTATTCAGAACTCCTTTATTTGATATATATATATGTGCTTTTAGTGCTTAAAGTTTCCAGTTGAGTCTAATTGACATCAAATCAAGCAATGCCTGCGGTTCAGAGATTTGAATTTCCGTCACTCTGTGGTCTTTTGTAAAACTCTTGCAGGTCAGAGGGGTATAGCTGGAAACGATGGTCCATCTGGAGCCACTGGTGCTGTTGGACGCACAGGAGCAACAGGAAGGGCCGGTCTACAAGGTCCTTCTGGACCGATGGGTCCATCCGGACCTACTGGACAAACAGGAGCTACAGGTGAAATAACAGTAATTGGGTGGAATTAACATAACAAGGGATTGTATCAATATGTATTCAAACCTAACTTTGGAAATCTTATATGTCTTAAAATAAAATCTCTAACGAAGAAATCTTTTCACCAGAACAAAAAAGGCATCACTATTATTTAAAATTTAAAAATTATATACTCATATAAAAATTATTGATGTAATCATGCAGGTGCAAGAGGTGTCCCAGGATTTGATGGGACCCAAGGAGCCACAGGTGAGCCCGGTCCAGTTGGCCCCTTTGGCCCTCAAGGCAGGACTGGTGGAACTGGTGCTACTGGAAGGCTAGGTCCTGTTGGACCACGTGGCCAGACCGGAGCAACGGGCATCCAAGGAGTAAGAGGTGCTGACGGTGAGTCATAACAACCACGACTAGGATGTGACGTCACACGTTGAGGTGAAGAGCCATATTTTCGTGTAGGGTTCTGGACCAAAGAATATACCTTATCAAAAAATCAGGCATTTCATCCTTTTATTAACATGTCACTGAAATTAACATTTCAATGACACATCATGCAACGATGCGGATATTTTGAAAATATTTAACATAACAGTTGACAAGTTTTCTTTGCAATTTTGTATTTGCCAGGTCCATCTGGCCCAACTGGCCCACAAGGTCCTGCTGGTCCAACTGGCCCTTCGGGTCGTACCGGAGCAACAGGACCACGTGGTCCAACAGGACCTCAAGGTCCTCAAGGGCCACAGGGGTCCTCAGGACAAACAGGAGCTACGGGAAGGCAAGGTCCGCAAGGTATCAGAGGAGACCGAGGCTTCACAGGCAACACGGGCGCTACAGGTCAAGTTTTTTGTCCCAGTGTGTCTTTGCACACTTGTATATATTGGTTTGGTACTAAGTCTCCCTGCCCTATTGATAGGTGGCGACTTAAGAACAATTAAGCAAGCAGAAATCCATATTCGCACATAAACGCAGTAATGTGAATTTAATGGACAAGTTGGCGAATTTCTGTTTTTAAACTCATTTGATTTATGCTTGCATTTATCAAATAATTAATGAAAACAAGACCATAGAATTCACTTAAGATTGTTATGTGAATTTTGCACTCTTTGTATTCTAGGCGTAGCTGGGTCTCCAGGACCAAGAGGAGATACAGGGCCAATTGGCCCGACTGGACCCACTGGTCCTGAGGGACCAAGTGGTTCCGTTGGACGTCAAGGTCCCGTTGGACCGATAGGAGCCACAGGTGCAGCTGGTCCACTGGGACCAACGGGTCCAGGGGGTCCAAGAGGAGCTGTAGGTCCGACAGGTAGGGAGCATTGAGTACCAAGGTATTATTATACACTGTATCTGTTTACTGATGTGAAAAAGTATCTGTCCCCGAAAGTTACTATAAACATCCCAGGATATCTTCATCATTGTTGGAATTTGTTCATGATAAGTTCAGTTATTATAGCCATGCAGAGAAAAAGCTTTGGGCTAATGTTTTATTTCTTTAAGCGAGCTTTTACTCGCTTAAACACTCCCGGACCACGACAGAACTTAGTTAAAAATAAAATAATTTGCATAGCAATAGATAACAGACTTACAGACTGACCTACTTAGTATCCTTAACCATCCCCCACCAGCCCCCTTACTGGGTGAATCCGGACCTGGGATACTCGATGCTTTACGTCATATAAAATCACAATCATAAAACTTTATTGCACCTGATATAGCAGAAATAGCAGATATAGCATGATTTACATAAATAAACTATTGGCACAGGAGTGAACTGGTTGTTACTGTGTCAAACAAATGCATGCTACACATCTAAAACCTGAGTAAGTAGTAGAATTTGCTTCAAGTCATTGACAAGAGATTTTTCTAAAATTTAACGAAATCACCACTGATTTCGTACAAATTTAATGACTAAAAGCTCAACTGAAATTCACTGAATAACACCTTTTTGCTTCTTATCCCGGGTGTCCATGGCACGGTCACTATAGGAATGATGATACGTCTTAGTCGCACTGGCAGGGGCGGAGAACCATGTGCCTCATCTTTTTCTCTAGGTTGTGGCTAGAAAAAGGTGCTAAAACACAGAGCATGGTGAGACACGAGTGCAGTCTGTAGCAACAAAGAACAGACTCTCGTATACCATATAATAAACTGTATCTCTTATGACTCGAAAAAACTGAACGAAAGCTTTGGGAATCTCGTGGTGAATTAGTATGGTATGTTGATTGGGTTACCTACTTCTTATGCTTGAATTGGTTGCCGTAGCGACCCTTGGATAAAGCCCCTTTCTGCTTGCTCTTGCCCTTGGGTGTGGGAGTGGGTGGCCTACAACAAATGTAGATATAAGTTGTAATGGTTGTCTCTGCTGTTACAAAGGATCCCAAGAATAGAAACCCGAAAGTTCGTCTTGGGAGAAATCTTTGACATAGTATTTAACGAAGGAGTTGGTCGAAGTCCAACATCCCGTTCTAAGTACATGAGAGAGTGACACAGCGCGTACAGCCCTAAGAGAGCTACTTGTTTAACTTGATGGGCTTCTATTTTTAGCTCCTTCTGAAGGTTGGTATCTGACTGTGCATCGTCATACGCCGCTAGAATTACCCTTTAATGTACTTGGAAATGGTTTGCTTGGAGACGCTTTAGCTAAATTTCGGCATAGGGATGCGATGATGGGGGCTTCGGCATAGAGGGATTTCTGATTCTCTGACCTATAGACCTCTGAAATATCTAGATATTGGAGTAGGGCTTTAATATATATATATATATATATATATATATATATATATATATATATATATATATATATATATATATATATATTATTATTATTAAAGCAAATCCGAACCGTAGACTAGATCCCTTTTTCGAAAAATTGCGCACCACCGAGAATGGCGTGTGATAGTAACACCACGCTTAAAAGGAATGACCTATTTTAGCAATGACATAATATCAGAGAATTCCTTCATTCTCACTGGCAGATGGAAGGAGAGTAGCATAGGCCTATTCTAACTGTAACAAAAAGTTCATTCCCATTGTGTGGTAAGCCACAACCGGAAGGGAACCCATCTAAAAGTGGAGATAAGTGAATTCAAAGCCTTTGCGCAGTAAAAGAGTGGTATTATGTTGCCATTCGAGAACAAATAACGTAATCATAACATTCTATATATTACAGGACCAACTGGACCACAGGGCATTCAGGGTAACCCTGGATCGGACGGTAAAGTTAGAAAAATATCACGCTTTGGTAAAAAATACTACATAACAAGTATGAAAAGATAGTAACAGCTGTTTCTGTCTTATAAAGTAATATAATAATAATAATAATAATAATAATAATAATAATAATAATAATAAGAAGAAGAAGAAGAAGAAGAAGAAGAAGAATAAGAATAAAAACGACAATAATAATTCTGATAATGATAATAATAATGATAATAATAATAATGGTATAATAATAATAATGGCTGATAGGTGCCCAAGGAGAGCGTGGAGAGCGAGGCTTCCCTGGAGTTCCAGGGGCTCCCGGCGGTCCTATCGTCCTTGACAACGAGTGTGAGGTGAATAACGGTGGTTGCCATGACATCTGCGTGGATACCTACGACGGCTATTGCTGTATGTGTAGCACTGGTTATCATCTCGTGCCGCTGTCCGATTTCGATTGCTTACGTAAGTTTCTTTTCTTTTTGTCTATTTTTGTTATGTGTTTCTTGTTCTATAATTCTGCCTCAGTAAACAACGTTTGCTTCAGAATTTTACTGCCAATGCATAACACAGTTCAGAAAGCGACCTTCCACTTTGGATAGATGCTGCAACCGAAGTCGGATCATCGTAAGGGTTTGGTAATTTTGGAGGTCGAAACAAACTCTTACTGTCGGCGTTGGATAGACGTTGATTATGTGAAGCCTAATCTACGTTATGTAGGTTGCAAATGCAGTATGAACAACTTCAATCTCCCCACGTTGCATAGACCTTTAAAAAGCAACGTATATAGTCGTCAGGGAAACGACAATCTATAGAGCCATAATCGCCATCTTGACAGTGACAATGATAATGTGGTCACCCGTCCGTCACAGTACCCCAGTGCTCTCATTTGGAGCCGCAGACAAGTCCATTTTCATGAACATTTTTCAAAGGCAGGAAGGGAAAAAAAACTTGCGGGCTCCTGGAATTCTCATATTTTACACCCTTGTCTGTTTTCGAGGTCTCGTGCCATAGTTACATATTTGGTGGACAATACCATGATGTTATTTTTCTGCTATGCATCCGACGTCTAACGTCTTTTCAACGTCACACTAAGGAAAATGATTATACGTCAGAAAAAGTTTTAACAACTAATCAACATTGCCTAGTAAACGTTCATTCAACGGCATATCAAAGACGTTTGTTTGATGTTGATCTGCGGTCTCAACCAACCACAACCAAAGTTATTGTTGTGGTTTGTTCGGATTCACGTCTCAACTTTAAATCGACTTTGACACCACTTAAGAATATGTGCTAAGAATATATATATATATATATATATATATATATATATATATATATATATATATATATATATATATATATATATATATATATATATATATATATATATATATATATATATGTATATATATATATATATATATATATATATATATATATATATATATATATTTATATTTATATGAAGTTTTAATGAACTGATGCATATTAAATAAATAAGGAACTAAAATGAACAGGAAGATTTTATACACATTTTATAGCTGAGAACCTGGAGTGTCGACTGACCTTGGAAGCAGGGTACCAGTGCCAATGCTTCGTGGATAATCAGCACATTCCACTGAATGGAACAGAGTGTATAAGTAAGCCTTTGTTCCTCATGATGGAACAGCATTTATGACCAGATATTATAGTGTCCAGGAGTTTGGGCGCATTCGCGTACCAACTAATAAAGAATTATTTCTTATATCTATAACTCCCTACTCAATGTGAAAATAGCATTCCATACATATTTACAGGGGATCCAGGATCATAATTAATTATATGGTAGATATAGTAGTCGTTCGTATACTTCCATACTTCAATTGTTATGCTTTGTCGTATTTTTATACCGTTGTCAACCGGTACTTTAATTGGTGAAAATATAACGATTAGGAAACTGACAGTTAGTATTATTATTTTTATTTATTTGTTTTCTAATTTTTGACGTTGAAAATTTATACTAGTAACAGTAATCGCAATAAGAGCAATAATAATATTGTAGAACACGTGACTGGTTTTCAGACGCCAATGAATGCGACACTAACAACGGCTGGTGTGCGCAGACGTGTAGCGACACTGACGGGAGTTACATGTGCTCTTGTATCGACGGCTTCACACTGGCGGAGAATGAGCATGATTGCCATGGTGAGTAACCCCCCCCCTCCCGCCCACACACACACCTCACCAGATTCACACTGACGGCTTCACGCTGGCGGAGAATGAGCATGATTGCCATGGTGAGTGCCCTCCCCCAGCCCCCCCCCCCCCCTCCACACACACACCTCACACTGGATGAAACGAGCATGGTTGCCATGGTGATCGATCCGCCCCATCACCTCACCCTATTCACATTGCCGACTTCACGCTGGCTCCACGGTCCTCAACACATGAACACTGACGGCTTCGCGGTAAACGAACATGATTGCTATGGTGAGTGACCCCCCTCCAATCACACACACACACACATACACACACACACACCTCACCACATTCACACTGACGGTTTCACCCTGGCTAAAACGAGCGTGATTGCCATGATAACAATGGTGAGTGACCCACTCACCTCACCATATTCACAGCATTGATTGCAATGGGGAGTGACCGCCCAAAGAACCTTACCATATTCACCCTGACACCTTCACGCTGGATGAACATGATTGCCATGGTGAGTTCCTCCCTCCCCAACACACACACACACACACACACACACACACACACACACACACACACACACACACCTCCACATTGACACTGCACATTTGTGGAAAACATTCAACCCCCCACCCCCAAAGTGCACCCATTGTCCTTATCCACACCCTACTAAAACGACATCCACGGCTGCACGCTGGAGGAAAACGGGCATAATCGAAACGGTGATTGACCCCCATGACCCCCATCCCCACCTAACCACATAGCCACCCAACCTCCCACATCCCCACACCACACCCATTCTCCTCACCCATAACCCACTACAACCACCTTGACTGCACTACCCGTCCCGATAACTCACCACACACATGCACTGACGGGTTCATGCTGGAAGAAAAGAACTCCATAGGATAAAATCATTTTGACTCTAAAAGGGTTGTTTCAAAACTTTTTTTCCGAAATATATATAGTTTTAAAAGTTGCGTAGCAACGTTTCGAGAATTGTAACAGGTTACACCCATCGCTCAACATCCCTTTACCCATCGCTCAACAACACCCAACAGCTATAGACCTAATTCTTTCCCCTTCCCCTTCTAAAACATAAACAGATGTGGATGAGTGCCTGAACAACCCGTGTGCTGGAAACGAGATCTGTCTAAACTCGTATGGAAGCTACAGGTGCCTCAGTGGTGACAATCTGCTAGCGCGCTCTGCCGGATTAACCGTGAGATGATTCTTATACATAAAATAATAATGATAATAATAAGAACAACAACAATAATAAAACTGTTAAGGATTACAGGGTTGTTTTTTTTCTTTGTTTTTGATTTTTTTTTGGAGGAGGGGTTCTAGATTCTAGTTTTCCTGATGTTTGTTCGGGATTCACAATGCATGATGTGCTAAGGAGTAAAACGGAGAGGACCGGAGGAGGGGGAGGGAGAAAGGAGTGAGATCTGGAGCTCTACTCGAGCTGATGTTAAAGTAAACAAATAACTTCGCAAGTTTTTTTGGATACGGGGTGAGGTTAGTCAAATGAGCGTAAACGTTTCATGACATTTGTCTGTTAAGGGAGGAGAGACGGCTTCCGGTCTGGCATCGGCTAGCAGTACAACTGGCACTACCCTCGTGATTGCCGTTGGTGTCATGGCGTCCTTGCTCGGTGCCATGGCAGCGCTCGCCGTTGTCATGGCGATACGCTACGTGCGTAATAGACGCCGGCGGAGGCGTGACAATCGGTCAGCCTATGACGACAACATCTCCATGGCAGCGAGCGAGCTCAGCGCCGCCAGTGTGACGTCACGGAAGACAACGCCACGCGAGTTAAGGGCCCAGATGAGAAGTGTCGAGAATGCAGATGTGTTGTTTTAGAACTGCCTTACACTTTAAATGGAAAATTTCAAAACACCAAAATAACATAGTTGTCAAATATTTTTTTCTCTTTAACTATAATTCGTGCTTTTTTTTCTTATTCGAAATAAAAAACATTGACAAAAAATATTTTTTCGTCCATATAATTAAATGTGAGCAGGGAACAGAATGAAGCAGGGTAAATGCATTAATAATTCCGCTAAAATATATTATTCGACTATTTCTCGAAAATTGTAAGCAGTAATATAGCAGAGGCATGTTTTGTTGTCCAACACATTTTTGCAGGTGATGACATATGTATGTCGTTAAAACTGCACAGTATTATAGATATCTATTTTTACATAACATATGCTAACACAAATCGTTTTAGTCTAATTATGTGTTTCTTAGGGTATCACGACAATTCATCTAGCGACAATTCATTTTTTGACAATTGATCTAGCCAAAATTCATCTCAAGTACGGGGCTAAGACAATTCATCTAATTTGTGTTTTTAAACTTTAATGTCATATTTTTTACTCTTTTAACCAAGCAAAGGGCTTAGTCAATCTTCTTTGATAATGTGTAAGACGATGTGACAGGGAGAGGATTAGAGTGCTAGCACTGACCTGTATCGGTGTAGAACACCGCGTTCACCTTGTTTTTAACCCACCATATTCAATTAAACAATTGTTCTCACAACTTACTTTATATTAAAAAATGCAGTTATATAAACTTTAGATGAATTGTTGTATGCCCCTAATTTAGAAGAATTATCGCTGGATGAATTGTCGTGGATTCGTTTTTAGAGCACATTTTAAAACCCTCTTTTAAATTGCTGTGATTTAATTTAGTAGTTTTTCTTCTTCCTCCTCTTTAAAACAATTATGCAAGAATATCGTATGCTTAGGGTAATTATGTACAGGTTAAAGGGTGCTGTAATACTGGCTTGTGTACCTAGCGACAGGTGTGTACCTAGCAACATATATGTGTCTAGCATCACATGTGTACCTAGAAGCTATGTTTCTGTATATAAGAACGCGTAGCTGTATATAGGAAAGCGTGATTGAGTGCAAACGAAATGTTATGTGTGCATAGACCTTGGTCTGTCAGGACAATGTAAACGAATTGTGACGTGTGTATAGACCATAGTCTGTCAGGAGATTGCAAATCAATTGTGATCTTTGCATTGACCTTACTCTTTCTCTACTCAGCAGATTGCAAACGAAATATTACGTGTACATAGACCTTAGTCTATGAGCAGAATGTAAGCAAAATTTGGTGTGTCCATTGAACTTAGTATGTCGGGTGATTGGAAGGGAATTGTTGGAAGATTAGTGCGCCCACAGACTGTAAAGCTTTATGGCGTGTGCAGGGACCGCAGCAAAGCAGAAACAAGTACTGAAGTTTGTTAGCTTATGGCGATGACATCTAGTGTTGATCCAATCAGAATGTCCGAGACAAACTGTTCACGTAATCTGAATAGACAACATTTGATTTCATCACTCCATAACGAACAGGCTCTATGTCTCTGTTCTGTCACACTGTAATGGTGTTGTGATGTCATTATTACTAAGAGCTAACGCCCTGGCTATTACTGAGGGAAAAAATGTATCCTTGCATTGTGATGGCTATACAAGAGACTGTGGCAAGTATATTGTGACATAAATAGACACTGGCAGTGACCAGCTCTTAGAGTTTGTTTATACTCAGAAATCTTGAATCCACGAAGTCTTTAAAATAAGGAACAATCACGATATCACGATTTTACTATCACGATGTCACTATGTAACTGTCACAGTGTCACTATCACGATGTCACAATGTCACAAGCACTGTCACGATATCGTAAAAACAATGCCAAGATGTTGTATTAGGACCCTTTTTATTTAAGTTACAACATGTTTTGTATCAGTTTTGTATCAGTGCAGTTATTTGTTATTAAAGAAGATCGTTTTTCTTGTAAGAAGGTTGCTAAGAACACTTTGCAATTAAGATTTAAGAAAATTATGTGGAAAAAGTGTTGTTTATTTAATAATTTCAGCTTGACGTTTTCGTGAAATTCTGCCGTTCTGAAACCGCTTCGGTCTACAAAATATTTCCAAGCATGGGAATTCACTTTTGTTTAAAGATTAAATTCTTGAGAAATGTTTGAAATGCATTTTTTCTTTAAAAAGAAAAAAAAAGAATTTCCTATTATTCGTATGTGTGATCGTAATCTCTGGGAGGGAGCAAACAAGGATTAAAAATTCACACAGGTCAACTGTTAGGTTCTCGCCTGTGCTTCTGTATAATTATTTTAAAATTCTTGCAAAAAATAAAGAAAAAATGTATCTATATTTAGATACCAACATGATATCTTACAGATACATCAAATGCCGAAAATGGTGGGATATCGTTTTATATATCCAATAGGGCACCTGATTTGCCAGTTTATTATTCAAACTTTTTCTTCACCTTACGTTCATCTAAAATCAAAGCCTTTTTCGGTTTTTTGTTGGTTAAGCAATTAAAGGAAGAGTAGATTTTTGAACGAAAAGCAATCTATTTCTGTTAAAATTAAGCATTCCAACGTCGACCCAACGTCGATGTTATGACGTCGACACGAGTAAAGCTGATTCTGGTAATACCAAGATATAGCCATCGTTTTTGATGCAATGTTGAGTAATATGTTGATAAACCACGTTCAGTGGACGTTGCCTTTTGCCTCAAATAAAATTCGACCTATTCCCGACGTATAATCAGCTTCTTTGGTGAAACGTTAAAAGACATCCCCCAAAAAACGACCTTACATAGACGACTTCTCAACAAAGCAACAAACTTATCGTGTTCTTGCTCACTGAAGTCATGACCAACGTGAGGAAGTAAAATTTGGGAATTGCATTAAAATAGGCATCACATAAATGTCCATGTACCCAATGAACCAAAGCAGAGGGGACGGGGCGGGATGTGGGAGATTCTCACTGTCTTCACAGCGACTCTATGTAACTATCTTCCCGACATTTGTACAACGATATTCTCGCAACGTCAATGCAACATCGGGATATAGACATGGTTTTCAACCTTTAATCAATGTTTATTAGACGCCATATAATCGACGTCTATCCAACGTAAGCCAGGAACAGTCGATTGAACTAACATAAAAACTTTGCTATAATTTGATTTGCAACTGACCTGCTACAACCGATAGGTAACTGTTATGTGATTATCTACTGATTAATTCAACGGTACCATCAGGCGTCACGTGGTCTGCCATTAATCTAATCACCATCAATGGCTTGCTGCGACTAGACCATCACTTCCTTACTCAGCAGCAGCTCACACATACGAGTCTCTGAGTCGTAATTGAATTGGAAACACCACTGTCGTCTCAAGTACTCCATTGCACGTATCACACAGCTGTGACGCAGGTGTGACATCATGACTCCGTCCTGGATGCGATAGTCATACGCTAACTCAAAGCAAGTGGGATTTTGCTGAACGTACGGCAGTCCTACAACGTCAATGCATGAAGTACACATAAGTACATATAAGTACCGAAGTATACAAGTACATATATAAGTACAACCACTGACAGAAAGGTTCATATGTTTTTTATTACATAGTTTTATATTTTTCTTAAGACCTTGTTCTTGATGAAGTATTGAAATTAGATATATCACTACTGTCTTTTACGTCTAACTTGGATAAGGTACACATAAAACTGAAAAGTACTCATGAGCAACAAATTGAATCTCAAGCTACTATATTATTTGCCAGAAACTTTATTATTAACTTAATCAACTTTAGTTTATTGTTATATACACAGGGTAAAAATCAATTGTACAAGAAAATTCACGTGACGTCACCTACTTATTTCATCAATGATGAGTTCGCATTGCACTAGGGTCGTTGTGACGGCTGCAACGGTGGCGTTTGTGGAGGCGGTGATGGTAGTGACAGTGGTAGTGGTGGTAGCGGTGGCGGTGGTTGGCGATGTGCCATATTGCATGTCAGTTATGCATGCCAATTTGAGATTCATATTTACAAAGACTTATTGGCGAATGTCAATTATACATGTCAATTATACATGTCAGTTACACGTATTATTTAATTATCTATATCCATAAAGACTTATTATATGAATTCTGTGTTTCTATAGAAATGGCAAAGAAAGTTATCTGTTTGCAGCAACGTTGAAAATACATCGAAAATCGACTTTGGAAATAAGTCAAAAATTGCCTGTGCAGACATCAAACTCATAACAAAACAACAGCTTACTCATATTATTGCTCACTAGAAATGGTATCAGTGACCGTTCTTTTCAAAAATAAAACAAGGTTATAACGTGAAATACAAGAAATATTCCGAATCTTTTAAGCCTCTTCCTGCCTACCTTTTGAACATATTGATGTAATTTGATTTCTTACATATCCTATGCTAGCGAATGACATCAAGTTGTTTGCTTTGAAGGAAGAATATGTACGACACTTTTTTATTGTATCTCTGTAGATGACCATTCGAAAATTTCTCCGATGTCTATATAACGTCGAGAGTTAAGTGTTGTTTCGACTACCATTTGCAACCGTTTCGCAACATCGACGTCGTTTAGACGTTGGATAATCGCATCAATCCAACACCTACAGGTAGCCTATGTTTCGACTTTAACTAACGATCAAACCCGACGTTGATCCCACGTTTACTTTCTGTAGTATGCCTACAATATCTGTCCTCGCCAGTCCACATAAGACCTCCTCAGCTGTCATAATGATAAGCGACTCACATTTCTACAATAACACATGCCTCACATGTCTGCAATAAGACATCATCACCTGTCTACACCAACGCATGTCTCCATGTCTACAGTAACACATGACTTACATGTTTGCAATAACACATGCATTATCTGTCTACAACAACACATAACTCACATGTCTACAATAACACATGCCTCACATGTCTGCAATAACACATGCATCACCTGTCTAAAATAACACATAACTCATGTCTGTAATAACACATGTCTCACATGTCTACAATAAGACATCATCACCTGTCTCCAGTAACACATGCCCCATATGTTCACAATAATCCGTGTCTAACCTGGCCTTAATGAAACATGTATCATATGCCTACAATGGCAGATTTCTCACCTGACTCCAAAAGATCATGCCTCAGGTGCCGTTCTAGCACATATCTCATCTTGTAGGAAGAACGTGTGACCTGAATGTGTCGTTAAGCTATATTTAAATATGTCATTTTTACAGGAACAGCATATGTCTGACCTGTATGAGTCGTTAGGTCGACATTAGTTGTACGAACGTGAACAACATCTAGAGTTCATTAGGTCACATTTACGTATGTAATTGTTAACAGGAAGAGCTTATGAGTGAACTGCATGGGTCATTAAAATATAATTACCGTCATTTTTGCAGGAAGGGCGCGTGACTGACGTGTATAGGTTGTAATATCACAAGTAACTGGTTTATTGTTACAGAAAGAGGCGATAGCTGTTCGGGAACTTTGTCTTGCAGAATTTCAAATGCAGCAGCGACTTCATACAGGAGAACATACGCTATGCTCTAAATCATTTTCACATAGGTTTGAAATTCTGCATCATTCGCATATTCGTTCTGCAGGCCTTCTGACTGCAATTTACGCTTAATGACTACACTTACACTAATCAAATAGTTATTATTATGTGCTTGGGTTAGCGCAAATATATTCCCCCAATAATGTGCTTATGCTCCTAATTGCAATAATTGTTTCCGCCGAATTTCATGGAGAGTGATTTGTATGAAAATTTGGGGTACTGGGAAAAATTTATGGATGGCAAATCCACTGGTGGAATAACCCCCGGGTGGCATCCTACCAGGTGGCAACCCCCGGTGGTAACTCACCGGGTGGCACTTCACCAGATGGCATCTCCCCTAGGCCCCATCCCCTGCCTCACACACTTACCCATTTCCATTATTACTTCAGTAATGGCCCCCACTAACCCCATCACCCAACCAACCACTCATAGCACATACACTTACATATTTCCCTTTCACAGAGAAACAGTATTTCCAAACACATGTTCCTCAATCAATGCTGAAATAAGGGTTATTGCAAACATAAAATTCTCCATATATTTACCGATATTGATCGGGCAAGTTATTATACGAATTTCATAGGAATTTTGTGAAATCACTAATAACACATAATCCATGTAAGATATACTATAACACCCTTAGGGAACATCTCCTGTTTTAGAACAACATCCGGGATGGAAAAGCTTTGGTCCTAGTTGCTCTGATTTTTCATTAAAAACGCGATTTAATACATTTATTTAGAGAACACCTCTGTATTTTTCCAACTGTAATGGAGGGAAAAAGTTTTCAACTTGTCTGTCAGTCCGTCAGGTGTAGTATACCATCTCGTGTCCGCGCTGTAATTCGAAAACTATTCATGATTTTTCGTTTTGCATGCTGTTAATACAACGTATATTGAAGGAATGCAACGTCGTTGTGGTCAATGGAGGGGTATAGTTTTCGGCTTCTCCGTCTGTCCGCAGTTTTGTGCGCCATATCTCTGTTACTCTTCATCGGAAGCAAACCACATCCGTCAGGAAGAAAGTATTTGGAGTGAAGTTGTGCAACGGCGGGTTATTTTTCAATTTTGCAAAAATAAGTGAAAATTTCAAAGTTTTTCCATTTTGGGATTTAGTCATTTTTGTATCCACATTTATGTGAGCCATATCTCTGTCATTATTCATCGGTAGCAAACCAAATCCAACAAGAAGAAAGCATACGTAGGGAACTTGTGCAGCAGCAAGTCATTTTTACCAAAAGAGATGCTGTTGATACTTTTGTTCCCAGAGTTGATACAAGAGATCGTCTTGAGCTTGAGAGTGACATGCATGTTGCATTAGGGAAAGATAATGGTAAAAACCAGTGGTATATTTACAGGGCTGGTAAAATTTTCGAAATTTTTAAAAATTTCACGAAATTTGAAATTTTTGAAATATTTCAGAAAATTTTGAAATTTTTGAAATATTTCAAATGTGTATAGATGAAAAACATATCTTTACAACACACACTCGATTCATTGAAAAGCGTTGAACAAACACTAGGCAGCATCAAATAGTGTATAATACCGCAAACCAGCGCAACCCAACCGTCAGCTTTTGTACGAATTCACACAGTCAGCGAAAAGTAAGAAATCAAAGACATTTCACACTTCTCTTATATAATATTTCCATACAGGATTTAATTTCCTGCCAGACATTTTAGCTGTTTTAAGTTCTCATTTTTTCGCGAACCAGTAGCATGTAGTTATTCAATACCATTTGTGGAATCGAATAAAACGAAGAGGTATATTTCTAATAAAGGGGTATATTTATTAAAATATTTAATTTGAAATATTTCATACCAGCATTGCATATTAGATACTTTACAGAATATGGACCTGGAAAGATTGTCCTTAATGATTCGTACCGCAATCGAAAATCGTCAGACACGCTATGGTATTAACCACGAATACCCGATACTACAGATGTATCAGAAGACCAGATTCTCCCCGTTCAACCCAGTGGACACTGGGGCATCCGCTCAACAAGGAATCAAACACTTAAAATGGAAAATTTTGCATAAATAAGTTGAAGTATTACCGCTTTAAACAAGAAAAAATTGTCCTGACCAGAACAAAACTGGTACTCCGCGTTTTATATGAAGTACTTACGGCGTAGCAAAAAATTGTTATTAAAATTCACTCATGTGCTTTAAATCAGTGTACAGCTGTTTATTTGTTGCTCATCATTTCATTTCCAATGCTTTAGCACACATAAATCAGTTTTAGAAAGAAATTAAAAGAGATCTGGACTAAAATAGTAAAGTTAAGTTACAGTTCTTGTCAATATTTTGGCATTTTTCTCTCGGAATTTTAAACTCAAGTTGGCGCGTGAATTTTCAACCGATTTTCAAACGGTTTTCGGTTTATGCGTCAGTAATGATTGTAGTTTCAAAAAAGAGCGAGATCCGAAATGGTCGATTTTTCCCCCACCCCTATTAACAACAACCCAATAAAAAGTTAAAACGGTTTTTACATTTATGATACAGGCAAAAACTCTTAACTACATAAATAAAATACGTATTCGTATACATATAAGTAAAAGGATCATTGACACACATTTTGATGATTGCACCAGTTTGTTTTCTAAATAGACTCTGTCGTTGTTATATATCACCACATGATCAAGTGTTCATCTTACTGAGCAGTATCTACAATACGGCGCATGCGCTTTGGGGCACAGTCTCTAAATGTATTTCCTTCCATGACAAAAGCTTATACTGCATGATTTTGTTTCTGAAACTTCCAATAAATGATTCCATTACAATAACTTGAAACCAGTATTTGTTTCTGTTCCGTTTTCGCATAGTATTTGCTTTGCTTTCTTGCTCTGAGATTGGGCTTGGTATTCACAAATTATCATTGTTAAAGAACTTGCCTAGAAGTAAACAATACATTATGTGACAGGCACTGAGATGCTTCAGCATATTTATGTCACATAAACACACAAGCATGCACAAGGACATATGCGGTTTCTCTTAATTCTCTCAGTGTGAATCTCTCAGCGTAAAACTGCTTCAATTCGTCATCGACGATTGATAAATATGTGAAGGTTACAACTGAAGCAATGTTTGATGAGAAAGTGCACAGAATTAGCCCTTTGTAAAGCACCCGACAAGTGTTTTGACAGTAAGACAACAGGAGTTTTTCAAGAAATTCTTCTTTGTATTTAAATGGTGTTTGATTGCTAGTGTTTGATTGGTTGCGTTTATTCGAAAGCGTCAATAAATAACCTTATTAAAATATATTGCAAAAACAAATTTCATTTACAAATTGCAAACAGAATGGAACAGTTGCCGTATTTTGGGGAGCGAGAGGGGCATGCAATAAAATCTCACTTTTTTCTGATCAAACCTTCTCCTTTTGAACATTATTCGGTTGCAACTGTGCATCAAATTTACATCGCATTTTCTATGACGTGTTCTTTTGACCATTCTTTCGTTCAGAATGATTTTGTAAGGAATGATTCGTGTTTTATTTTCAAAATACTGAGCCAGTAATAATAATAATAATACTACTAATACTACTACTACTACTACTACTACTAATAATAATAATAATAATAATAATAATAATAATAATGCGCAGTCTAGTTAAATAAAAGTGAAAAATATTACTCTGCTTTTATCAGTTGTAACAAGTATATTGCATGTGGTATATTGAATGAATAAACTTAAAGGGAAATGCGGGTATCTCACCTACAATTGAGATTTCCTTCATACTTTCACAGTTAAATGCTTTCAGGGTATACGTTCAAAAATTGAAAAGAAAAAGGGGAATCACCGGTGTTATAAGAGAAATAAAGGCACTGAAAGGTCGCGTACTTTTACTACAGAAACCATTGGGATCAAGAAATTTCAATCAAAATGCAAAATTCACACAAAATCACAATTGACAATTGCCTCATTTTCCCCTGTTTGAAGAACACGTCATACGAAATGTTTTAAGCAATTAAAAAATATATGTCACCGTATCAATAACAGAATTATACAATCTTTTTGACAAAATCCCATTGACTCAATGGAAAAATGGTGAAAACAGTGTAATATGATTTTAATGGACAATATATCAACACAGGCCCTTCTAGGAACAAAATATCAACACAGATCATTTCTGGACAAGACCATATTTCCCTTTGAAAAGAATTTTTCGATCTAGACGGATTTAGTAGTTACTTAAGCTGTGTAAACGTGGATTCAAACTCAGCGATATTCAATGTAATGCGCATTTCGGTCGCTAGATGTCGCAGAGCTACCCGCATTTCCCTTTAAAGACAGCCAGAAAACAAACGAAAACAACACTCTTTTTACCAAGAATTTTAACTCATATAAATTGATATTTCGTCATTTTCAGATAATTTAATTCTCAAGGTGTTTTAATGCTGACACATTGCTTCAAGATTGAAATGACAAATTATTATATGCTTGGGGATCCAGGCCAATTCAGCTCACGTTTTTATAGTTAGTGTGTCAAGAATTGATTTATCAAAGTGTGATAGGAACGAAACTACTTCTCAACGCAAAAGCAGTTTCGATACGTCATCATTGACTGGATTTAAACTTCACCAATATTTGTTGAGAACGCTCACAGAATTAGCTCTTTGCAAAACACTCGACAAGTGCTCCTGACAGTAAGACAACATATATTTCATTGTGTATTGTAGAAGCTTCTGTACTCGATTCTTTTTTATTAAAACTCTAAAAATACCAAACCGATGTTATAATTCTTTGCCTTATCTTGAATGTTTAGTTTATAATTCTTAGAAATTTTATCAAACCGTGGATATCCAGTTTTAAGCAAGCTATTATTAGCATATGTCATGCTTCTAGTGTTTCAAGTGTACAACCAAACAACACCCATGCAAAAGCCAAATACAAAAGCGTCGTAGACCAATTTTGATTATTTAGGGTCGTAGAGTTATCTCCGCACTGATTTAAATACGGGGATAAATCATAGAAAATTAATATCAATCACAATAACGGAAGAGCCCGCACTACGAGCAACTAGTCTGGCTACCATACATACTCGCTCAGTATCAAATAAACTAGACCACATTCTGCGTGTTGTGGAAAGCAAACACATTGATATCTTGGCGATAGCACAGACATGGATAAAAAATTCTCGGAATTTTAGGCTGCTTCACTAACACCGCAAGATATACACTCAGTCGTCAAGATCGTCCAAAAAACGGTGGTGGCGTGGTCATACTTTTTGATGAAATGTACAAACCAAAGAAACTAGCAGTTCCGCAGCACGAAACTTTCGAATGTTGTGTCATAGTACTGTCCTCTATTCCTCGTACCCAAAACCCAGCATACATCTATCGCCTCCACAGAAATGAGTTTCTGTTTTTGAACAAAAATTTTCCTCTTTCCTTGAAGATCAAACCTTAGGGTCAACACCTGTAAGACTAGTCGGTGACTTAATCATACATTTCAGAGGATCGGCTGAGCGTGAAATTTTGTCATCCTTTTGATAACAGCAACACATTAAGAAGCCTAAGTATGAGAAATGTCACGTAATTGATCCCATCATATCTCGGTCCTCCGATGAAAAGCTATGAAATGATTTTATATCGAATTATAATCTGGTAAAATATAACATGGAATGAATTGTCCTAAACCTGCAAAGCGAGTTGCAACAAGAAAATATAAAAATATCTGCATTGAAAATTTTCGGAAAGATCTCCAAACGTCCTCCCTCTCAACGCAGTATAAGGCTCTCGAATTAGACCCTGTTGTCAATTAATACGATCTAGTCTTGGAAACTATTCGAGATAAACATGCCGTTTTAGTCCAAACAAGCAGGCAACCTTGGCACAACAAGGAAACACATGAGGCACGTCGACTTTCGAGCAAACACGAACGAGCTTTTCGTAAAAACAAAACCAACAGCAATAAAGCAAGTTATCAAATCTACCGCGATGCATACAAATCAAAACTAGTCTAGTTTAAAACCAAGTTTATGCGCGGAGTAGTTGAGGACAATGCCCATAATCAAAAGCAACTGTTCAAGTCCTGTAATAAGATAATATATCGAGAGGGGACGAATCCTATGCCACAACGTGATTCATCATAGCAGTTAGCAAATGAGTTTCAAAAGCTCTTCAAGTCCAAAGCAGATAAAATTTGAAATAAGTTTTCAAATGAAATGGACTTAGCTTTTGAATATGATACCATGCGTAATTCTGGTGGCAGCTGGAAGAAATGTCAGAAGCAGAAGTCTGCAAAATAATTATGAGTTCAAGCACCACATCGTGACCCTATTCCCACCTTCTAGACCCTATTCCCACCTTCTTACTGAAATAGTGGGCACGTGAAGTATTAAAAATTATCACGCGAACTATCAACCTGTCAGTTAGAGACGCGGAAATGCCTGATGTTTACAGAACGGCCATTATTCGTCCACTTTTAAAGAAGCCAATTTTGACAATATTGTGTCAAATTATTGACCAGTTTCCAATCTATCATATTGTCTAAACTTAATGAACACGCTATCATTCAAACATTCAAATCACTAACCACCTTCATATGAATAGGTAGAGGTGCTGCAATCCGCATGTAAGGCATTCCATAGTACGGGGACTGCCTAAGTCGAAGTATCTGACGACATTCTTTAAGGACTTGATCGTGAATACGCAGTATTCATGGCATTGCTCGATCTATCGGCCGCATTCGATCCGGTTGACCATGGTGCTCTTCTCAATCGTCTTCACAACCCAATGATGATTTCTGGTGCTGCCTTTGAGTGGATTCAATCATACCTAACAGAGCGCACTGTCTGTGTATGTGTAAACGGTGAATATTCAGATACGGCTAACGTTGATTTTGCAGTACCACAGGGTCCATACTTGGTCCCGGTCAATACAGTATATACACCACCACATTTGGAAACCTAAATGCGGATACTGTAACTATTTTCTCACTTCATGCAGACGACTCCCAGCCATGGAAATCAGTCACTCCTTGGTCTCATGAAAATCAAATGGCTATTGCAAGACATATGAAACATGGAATAAGCCGAGTAGCTGAGTGGATGTATGACAACAAACTCAAACTCAATCAATACCTCGTCATGGCTAGCTCTTTTAATTTTAACCGTATCATTGTGGATGCGTTGAGCCCGGAAAATGAAAACCTTCTGCCACAAGTGCTGTTAGAAATCACGGTGTAAAAATGGATAGGTCTCTTACCGTGCCTAGCCACATGAAACAGATGAGAGAATCTGGCTTATATCAACTAAACTAGATACACACGATAAGACCTTACCTCACATTAGAGTCTGCTAAATGTATAGTTCATGCACTAGTGATTAGCAAACTAAACAACTGTAGCAGTCTTTTAATCAATTTGCCAGACTCTGCCATAAGCTTCCTGCAAAATCTTAAGAATGCCGCTGCTCAAGTTGTGACTTTAACACCCCGTCGTGAACATATTACTCCATCGCATAAAGCTCTCCATTGGTTAGCAGTGCGTCAGCACATCCATTTCAAATATTAACCATGACATATAAAGCAATGCATGGAGGCACACCGCCGTATATTTCAGACCTTATTCATGATTATAAGCCTGGGAGAAATCTTCTTTGCATCAAACTCTCAATTAATTGTGCTAAAAATTCAACTAAAATATGGAGAACGACATTTCAGTTTAGCTGCTCCATCTCTATAGAACTCACTGCCCCTCAGTATTAGGAATGCCAATTTCCTAGTGAGTTTTAACAAAATTTTAAAAACATCTATTTGATGTCGTATTTGACTAGACTTTTGTGTACTGCGATCAGTGGCTTAGCTAAATGGGCGCAGTATCAATACCGATAAGGATAGTGATAGTGTTTGTTCGTGTTTGATTCCTTGTGTTTGATTGGTGCTTGATTCCTTGTGTTTGATTGGCTACTTTTGATTGGTTGTGTTTATTCAAAATCTTCATTTTACGACCTTATTAAAATGCATGACAAAAACCAATCTCAGATCTCAGAGATAATTCTAAGGCTGTTTACGGTCGCTGAATAAGATAAAACGTGTAAACAGCGTTATTGACGCGAATTCAGCTTTCACCTCCTTGAATAATATCTTAAAGCATCTAACTGAAACTATGTGTAATATTGAATATATCACTTTGTCTTTAACGGTTGTTATCAAATTTAAATATCTGCACTTATTCCAAAACAGTTATTTCTATAGGAACTGTAACACAAGTGTGTTTTGTACCAGTTCCACCCAATTGGGAATTTATTTCTCATACATCTTTTAAGAATACACATAAAGGCATAAAACGAACTCTTGTAGCAGTACTGTGTTTAGAAATACTCTTAAGAAGAAGGCACAAGAGTGCACACTAACAGTAAGCCACTAAACAGTATTTTGGTGATGTGAAGTATTTTTCTACCTATTACACAAACTGGAATTTCTAAAAAAAAAATATTTCACAGCAGCATAATCCCACAAAGCATGACCCCATAAAAACTAGACAAGAGCGGCCTTATTAGGGCACTTCCCATCAGTATATATATGAAGTGAATGTCATAAAATTTTGGCACTAAAGGAACCTCTTTCTCAAGAGGTATTATTATGCACACTACATATATATATCATTATAATGTACCTATTCTAATCATATTACTCTACCTTTTTTAGTCCTCACCGCAACCACTAAATCCTTCAGTTTCATCTGAGTTCCGCATGCTGTATCGCTGTAACATTCTTCACAGCAAGGTCAAATTTTTGCAAAAGATTGAAAGTCCCATTAACTAAGGTGGTTTGTGTCTCAAACACTTCAATTTTGATTTAAAATTCTCAAGAAGTTTAGTCCAATTTTTACTCTTAAAAAAATCTAATACAAGTGTCGATTTATTGAAAACTGAGATATTATGGAAAGTCTTGGTTCTGCTTCCAATTTCACCTTAATCTGTCGGTTGATAGGAAGGAAATAGAGATTCTTTAGAAAACTATTCATTAAATAGCTACCCTGTATTTAGTGCTGCACAGAATTTTTAGATCTACATACTAGAAGAATTATTTAATAAAAAGAACATATGATGGTGTTTATTAACCGCACCAAATATATTGGTTCTAAGAAAACTGTTATTGGAGTTCTTATTTAGCTTTTATAATTATGAATAATTTTAAACTCTTTGTACCTTGTAAATGGCATTCGTGTTTCTACTTCGAGTTGTTGAAATCGTTATTAATCATTATGTCACTTTTCTTTTGTCACAAAAAAATAAGAATCCGTTTCTCTTTGCAATTGTTCAACGTTCTATGGACATTTGCTAACCATTCCAATTAGACATTTTAATCAGACAAGATCTTATGTGTTAGTGACAAGAGATCTGTACTTCTTTATAGAAAAGCCTTATCTTTTCTAGGCGTACCAATAACTACGCAGGGCTTTTTTATAGGTCAGTTGCCTTCTCATAATAACGCCGCGGACTATTATCTCATCAGATGCCACATTAGTTCTAATCAATGATAAATAAAATAGGGCTAACCGTTGTTTAGTGTGATAAGTGGTATCTGAACAATTCTGTATGAAAACACCCAACTAAGTGGTGGTGTATGCATGTGGAGTGCAGTTATACATATACTGAACATAGAACTCCAATAACATTGAATCAGGTATATTAGTGAACCAATTAATATTTCCACCAGTGATATAAATATGGCTCTTTGCTTTCTTATAATCTATTCATACGACTGATAATAATTTTTCCTTCACATGACTTGCTGACATTAACACTGGATTATTACTTTTGAGGGTAAACACTTGACAGCCTACGGAGTTAGAGTGCTGATTTAACCAGAGCGCAGAATGCCATTCTCTGTATAGTGCATCGTGATTATACGAGTGCACCAAAGTGCATTATGTGCATACGAGCACATCATGTTCATACGAGTGCATCGTAGTGCAACATCTTCATTCAAGTACATGTTCATACGAGTGCATCATATTTCAACATCCTCATGGGAGTACATGTTCATGCGAGTGCATCACAGTCATACCAATGCATTATGCTCCATCATGTTCACACGAGTGTATCATACAATATCATGTTCATACGAGTGCATCATAGTCCATCATGATCGTTCGAGTGCATTATGTTCATACGAACACATCATGTTCATGCGAATGCATCATAGTCCAGCATGGTCGTTCGAGTGCATTATGCTCATACGAGTGCATCATGTTCATACGAGTGCATCATAGCGCACCATGTTCATACGAGTACATCATGTCCATAGACACCATAAACCAACAACCTCAACGTATTATTACTCTGCGGAAAGGAAAGCCACAACGGGTCCCTTAGTAGGGTAGAAAAAAAAACAGTTCTGAAACAATCAACCATTGTAACGTCATCAATCATGTAATCAATTAAGCCCCGCCAATCAATTAAAGCTGTCAATCACGTGATCAATTAAGCCCCGCCCATCAATTAAAGCTGTCAATCAAATAGTAGATAGGAAATGGGCCCACAGTTCTACGTCACTTCGTCATGACGAAACACATCACATGACCTCCTCACTTCTTCACCATGGTTACGCCGCCTATTATGACGTCACATAGTATAGTCACATGGTCACATAGTATGGTCTATGGTTATGCCGCCTATAGGGGGGCTCGAACCACCAACCTTGCGACAGTGAGTCTTTTGCTCTTTCGACTGCGATACAGAAAACACAAGGAGAATGTTCTGAAAATATTCGACTTCAGGGTCATAGCGCACAATTTTAATTTAAAAAAAAAGCCAAAAAATGGATACCTTCGTTATGTTTAACCGATATGAATGAAAATTTTACCGTTTGATGAAGTTTTATGTCTAGTTTTGACATAAATTTGTCACAGGCTATTTGCGTATGTGGCTGTAACCGTCACTTTTTCGTCTCAAAATTTTAACTTTTAAATAGTCAAAACAGTAGATAACTTTCGTTATGGTTATTCGATATAAATAAAAATTTTCCGATTGATTCGATTTTATATGTAGTTTTGATATAAAGTTGTCACAGACTATTTGCACAAGTGGCTGTAAGCATATTTTTTTATCTCAAAATCTTATCTTTTAAAAGACCAAAAAAGTAGATGACTTTTGTTATGTTTAACTAATAGGAATGAAAATTTTACCGTTTGATTCAGTTTTATATCACGTGTTTACATAAGGTTTTCACATACTATTTGCATATCTGGCTATAAGCATAATTTTTTTAGTTTCTTTTTCAAAAACATAGATAACTTTCGCCATTTTTAACCATTTAAATCAATATTTTACCGTTTGATCCAATTTTATTTCTAGTGTTTAAGTTGTCATAGGCTATTTGCATATTTTGCTGTAAGCATAATTTTAGTAACTTTTTAAAAAAGTAGATAACTTTCGTCATGTTTAACCGATTTTAACCAAAATTTTGCTGTTTGATCCTGTTTTATTTCTAAAATTTTTTACAAAATCCATTTTTAGACTAGGGAATTTTACAACATCTATTTTTAGACAATCGGTTAGGCATTACGAAAGTGATCTACTTTTAAAAAAGTTACTAAAATAAAAAACGTGCTTATAGCCACATATGCAAATGGCCTATGACAACTTTATGTTAAAACTAGAAATAAAACTGGATCAAACGGTAAAATATTGATTGAAATCTGTTATACAAGATGAAAGTTATCTACTTTTTTAAAAGTTACTAAAAAATTATGCTTATAGCCAGATATGGAAATAGCCTGGGACAACTTTATGCAAACACTAGTCATAAAACTGGATCAAATAGTAAAATTTTGATTTCTTTCGGTTAAACAAAACGAAAGTTATCGGCTTTTCTACTTTGAAACTTAAAATTTTGAGTAGGGGAGAAACGAGAGTCTGAGCACAGGACGTGACGTCATCATGAGGTGTTTTCGGAGCCCAATGGTGCTCCGAAAACAGTGACGTCATTGTTTTAGAAGCCCCATTGGTGTTCTGGAACAGGTAATTGTTAAAACGCTCGCCCGTGTCAATGACGTCATCATGACGTTATAATGACGTCATCGTGACATCATCACAACGTTATAATGACGTCATCATGACGTCATAATGACGTCATGACATCATATTAAGACAGTCCTAAGCAGCATAACCCTAAGTCACCTCTCAATCATCATGACGTTATTAGTCACGTGACCTGTCAATCATCGGTCATGTGACCCTAGGAGACGTCCTTTCTACCATCTGTCTATCATGAGGAAACGAGAGTTCCACGCCACTTTTTTCTAAAACATTCTATTGGTCCAGAACCCCCATGGATGTTCCACGCCACTTGTGACGTCATACTGACGTCAGACCCCTAGTAGACGTCCCTTCTACCATCTGTCTATCATACCTTCATAATACACATTCATAATGCACTCTATGGTTTAGGGTTAGGCTGCCCATACCCGGACTGGAACTACCAACCTACCGAGCATGGGTCCGACCAGGAGTCCCACGCTCTAACAACTGAGCTATTCCGGACTGACCCAGAATGTTTTGTGAAAAAATGCCATATAAGGCTATAATACACAATGCACGATAAATTTCAGAGTGCACTCGTTCAGAGCGTGGGAACGATCAATAAATTTGAGAAGGAATGGGATTTTCCATATGTTATGTCCAATGTTATGTTTTATGTTATAGTAGTGGGAAAATTGTAGTTTTAGACCAACTTTAACAAATGTAGTTTTTGGAAAACATATGATATATAAAATAAATTTTTAGCATTTTACCATGCTACTTATTCAAATGTTCTAAAGTCACAGTAGTAGGAAAATATTGGTTCTAGATCAACTCTAACAAATGTAGTTTTTGATAACATATGATGTATAAAATAAGTTTGAACATTTTACCATGTTGTAGTAGGGTAAAAATCAGGGTTCTTAACCAACTTTAACAAATTTTGTTTTTTAACAACATATGATGTATAAAATAAGTAAGTGAGAAGAGCACGCCATTCAAACATGTATTCAAATGACAAACCCCATTCGAAACATGTGTTTGAAATATTTTCCAAACATATTACGTCATGGTATTGTTCAATAATTTTTTTAACAAGTTCAACAATTGTTCAACAAGTTGTTCAACATGTTCAATATGTTTAACAAGTTCAACATATTCAACATGTTCAATAAATTGTTCAACATGTTCAACAAGTTGTTCAACATGTTCAACATGTTCAACAAGTTGTTCAACATGTTCAACATGTTCAACAGGTTGCTCAACATGTTCAACAAGTTGTTGTTCAACAAGTTGCATATAAAGCTATGTTTAAAGACTTTCTCATCATCTGAATAGTGTAGGTTGAACCGAAAGGATTTATAAATGCAACATTTGTTCGAAATCTTACAATTGGCCACAAAGTCTTAAAAGACACTTAAAGGCTGCTCACACTTTAGAAGTGGATGAAGAATCGGATATGGAAAACCCTGTAAAACTACCTTTCACGGAAACTTTAGATGAGTCTTCTATGGAAAGTCATAGCGTCAACATGGCTGAAAAGAATGCACATGCTTGTACAGAATGTGGTGCATTATACAACAGCGAAGAAGCTTTGCTCAAACATATGGAGCAGTGTGGCGAGGATGCTGATGACAGGAGTTCTGAAAGTGAGTCAGAAACAGACTCTGAAAGTGAGTCTGAAATTGACTCTGTTTTTCATGATATGGTTCAAGAAGTCTACGATGACTATGATAACATATTCCAAGAAAAGGTTTCAGAATATGAAGAACAAGGACTTGAAGATGCGCGTGAAATAGCAAGTTATGACCTTCGACCCATTTATAAGCATGGACTAAAACAACTGTTTATGAGGCTATTCAAATATACCCAGCGTCTATAATAAAGCCAACAATTATCAAAAGATTTTAGAGGACTTTAATTACTTTGTTGATGAAAAACATTATAAGTATTCAAAGGCACTAAAGGCGTCTATAAGGAAAAACAATGCATTCTTTGAAGAGCTACTAGATATGGAGGAGGAGGATGACAGCAGTGATGAAAAAAGTGGTATGGACAGTGAGGTGCAACAGAGTGAAACAGATGCAGAAGAATAGTCTTATTTGACTAAACCTTACAAGAATGACTTTGAAAATGTTGTAATATTTTATTAACTTAAGCGTTGTGTATTAATATATGTCTTGCTTTACAACATATGAAGTCGCGAGAAATTAAGGTCTCTGGTGTGGTGTGAATTCACTAGTAGACCATATATCATATATTATGTATTATAATTAATTTTGTATTATATTCAAGTATTGTATCATTATGTATTATATCCAAGTATTGTATGAGAAAAATAAATAAGTTGAAAAGCATCATATGTGTTTCTTTAATTGAAGATTACAAATATTTACAATTATGATAAAAACAAAAATATTTCAAATACATATTATGCTAATACATGTACCCACTCATAAGAACTTAAATTGATAAGTTTACAAATGTTATAAAAACTAGCTTTACATCAACATAGATAATGTTAATTCATTTCATAGCCATACTGTTAAAACTGCATACAGTCACATATGACTTTCTACTTAACCATCTTCTGACAGTCACTACATTTATATACATCCATTTTCTGAAGCATGAGATCCACTGACGTCATTTGCTTCTTCAGCATGTGCCAGTCTTTCAATGACAACAAAATTCCCTTATTGGTAGGATATAACCTCCCAGATGCATGATTCGTAATATATTTACGAATGTTAACCATCACTTTCTGTTGATATTTCACCAATTTAATATATGTTTCTCCGTTAATGGGTATTATAACCGGTGAATCGTCTACACGCATCTTCTTCATGGTGGTATCAGCTTTACGCTCCGGTTCTCGCTTCATATTAGGCTCTGTCTTATTTTTTCGCATTTTACACGGCGCCGTCTTAGCTGGTAACACATCTCGTTTTATCTTTCTAAAATATGGTCGCTTTTGACGCTGCTGACGTGACTTCACCTTGGACTTTACCATAGGCATTGCCTTAGACTTTGCTGTAGGTACTGTCTGAGACTTTGCTATAAAATTTTCTGCAGGCATGGCCATAGGTGGTAGTTGTGGTTCACTCACTGCAGACATGTTCACTCTTCAGTATCTTGATACAGAATGTGCGTTATGTCAGAGGGTAGATGCCTTTTATAGGGAATTATCACACTCGAGGTTGGACACACTATGTCCTAATATGTTTAGAAATAACTTTACCCTACGTGCCTTTGTGGCCAACTTGTTGAACAACTTGTTGAACATGTGGAACGTGTTGAACATGTTGAACATGTTGAACAACTTGTTGAACATGTTGAACATGTTGAATATGTTGAGCATGTTGAACAACTTGTTGAACATGTTGAACATGTTGAACAACTTGTTGAAATGTTGAACATGTTGAACAATTTGTTGAACATGTTGAACTTGTTGAACATATTGAACATGTTGAACAACTTGTTGAACAATTGTTGAACTTGTTAAAAAATTATTGAACAATACCATGACGTAATATGTTTCAAAAATAATTCAAACACATGTTTCGAATGGGGTTTGTCATTTGAATACATGTTTGAATGGCGTGCTCTTCTCACTAACTTATTTTATACATCATATGTTGTTAAAAAACAAAATTTGTTAAAGTTGGTTTAGAACCCTGAATTTTACCCTACTACAACATGGTAAAATGGCGTGCTCTTCTCACTAACTTATTTTATACATCATATGTTGTCAAAAAAAATTTGTTAAAGTTGGTTTAGAGCCACCATTTTCCTACTACTATAACTTTAGAACATTCAAATAAGTAGCATGCTAAAATGTTCAAACTTATTTTATATATCATATGTTATCAAAAACTACATTTGTTAGAGTTGATCTAGAACCAATATTTTCCTACTACTGTGACTTTAGAACATTTGAATAAGTAGCATGGTAAAATGCTAAAACTTATTTTATATATCATATGTTTTCCAAAAACTACATTTGTTAAAGTTGGTCTAGAACTACCATTTTCCCACTACTATAACATAAAACATAACATTGGACTTAAATATGGAAAATCCCATTCCTTCTCAAATTTATCGATCGTTCCCACACTCTGAACGAGTGCACTCTGAAATTTATCGATCGGTTTCCCCACGCTCTGAACGAGTGCACTCTGTAATTTATCGTGCATTGTGTATTATAGCCTTATATGGCATGTTTTCACAAAACATTCTGGGTCAGTCCGGAATAGCTCAGTTGTTAGAGCGTGGGACTACTGGTCGGACCCATGCTCGGAAGGTTGGTATTTCGAGTCCGGGTATGGGCAGCCTAACCCTAAACCATAGAGTGCATTATGAATGTGTATTATGAAGGTATGATAGACAGATGGTAGAAGGGACGTCTCCTAGGGGTCTGACGTCAGTATGACGTCACAAGTGGCGTGGAACACAAATGGGGGTTCTGGACCAATAGAATGTTCTAGTGGCGTGGAACTCTCGTTTCCTCATGATAGACAGATGGTAGAAAGGACGTCTCCTAGGGTCACATGACCGATGATTGACAGGTCACGTGACTAATGACGTCATGATGATTGACAGGTGACTTAGGGTTATGCTGCTTAGGACTGTCTTAATATGATGTCATGACGTCATTATGACGTCATGATGACGTCATTATAACGTTGTGATGATGTCACGATGACGTCATTATAACGTCATTATAACGTCATGATGACGTCATTGACACGGGCGCGCGCTTTAACAATTACCTGTACCTGTTCAATTACAGGTAATTACCTGTACCTGTTCCAGAACACCCATTGGGATTCTAAAACAATGATGACGTCACTTCCTGTGCTCGGACTCTCGTTTCTCCCCTACTATTTTGAGTTGAAAAAATTATGATTACAGCCACATATGCAAATAGTCTATGACAACTTTTGTCAAAACTAGATATAAAATTGAACCAAATGGTTAAACATAGCGAAAGTTATCTACTTTTTGGGGGGTTTTTTAAAGTAACATTTTGAAATGAAAAATTATGCTTACAACCACATATACAAATAGTCTGTGACAACTTTATGTCAAAACTACATATAAAACTGAATCAAACGATAAAATTTTCATTAAAATCTGTTGAACATAATGAAAGTTATCTACTTTTTTACTTTTTAAAAGTAAAAATTTTCAGACGAAAAAGTTACGGTTACAGCCACATATGCAAATAGCCTGTGACAATTTTATGTCAAAACTAGACATAAAACTTAATCAAACGGTAAAAGTTTCATTCATATCGGTTAAACATAACGAAAGTTATCTAGTCTTTGTTTGTTTTTTTTAATTAAAATTGGGCGCTATGACCTTGAAGTCGAATGTTTTTCAGAACATTCTCCTCACATCCTCTGTGGCGCAGTCGGCAGCGCATAGGATTCATGGTCACAAGGTTGGTGGTTCGAGCCCATCTATAAGCGGCATAACCCTGGACCATACTATGTGACTATGTGACTATACTATGTGACGTCATAATAGGCGGCGTAACCATGGTGAAGAAGTGAGGAAGTCACGTGATGTGAAAAGTGGCGTAGAACTGTGGGCCCATTTCCTATCTTCTATTTGATTGACAGGTTTAATTGATAGGCGGAGCTTAATTGATCACGTGATTGACAGCTTTAGTTGATGGACGGGGCTTAATTGATCACGTGATTGATGACGTCACGATGATTGATTGTTTCAAAACTGTTGTTTCTACCCTACTTCTCTTCGAAATACTCTATTGATGGTGAAACACTCAATTGATGGTGATCCAGAGTGACGATTCCCCGACCTCTATACCACATTGCTCTACGACGTCCATACAACGCTACCCTCCATTTGCAGCCTTTTTTCGCAGCGTTGTTTAGACGTCCCATAATCAACAACAGAGCAGCTAGACCATTGTTTCGACCCTCCAGAATCAACCCTAACCCGACGTTGCTGCATCGTCGAAAGCGACGTTGTTCCAACATCGATGCAACGTTGCAGTGTTTACTGGTACTGATTTCGTTCTCGTTCACTTGTGCATGGCACACACTCTATTCTATGGAAGAACGAGGGCAAATAACTTCAAGCCACGCTTCTTTCGGTCACATAATAACTATAGCGCTGAGAAAATTTCTTTCAAGTACATAAAAAAATGACGGAATTGCTCTCATAGGCAATAATTTAGTTCATTAAATGTATTTGTTAAACAGTCGTTAGGCTCTTAACCTCTCTAAAATATTTTCTGAGTGCAATTAAAAGACATTTCCGAATGATCAGAAATGTATTAAAGGTACATTATTTTCACTTGCGTGGAATCGACATCACGACTCTCTCCCCCCTCCCCCTCCCCTCCCCCCATCACCCCTCACGCCTCGCCCAACCCTGTCCAAAAACAAAGCATGTAGAACCGGTGTAACAGTATATCTTGCCCCTTGTATAGCTTCCCCCCCCGGGGGCAAGCTAGCCTAGTCTAGCTCCCCCCCCCCCCCCTGAGTGTGAACAGTTAACCCACAGAGAGTGGCGAGCAATTTACAGAAACAGGGCAAAGAACGATCGTAGAAGGAGCAGACGCAAAGCCCCCTCCCTGTTTCTCTCACCGGACTATACCTCCAGCCCAATGGAAAAGGCGAGTTCAGTAATCCTTCAACAGCTATCGACGCCCATCCGTTTGGATACCGGTGCAGAGTCGGATACAGCGGGCACAAAGCGCAAGCGTAAAAAGTCAAAGACGTCCAGAGCCTTTTCGGAAACAGTGGCGGAGCTGGACATATTAGGTGGCGATGAACGCGCGGCTTTACGTAACGCCTGGTCCGCGGACCGACAAGGTTCGGGGAAGGAAGGGTTAGGTTCCGACAAAAAACTTTACCCTGCGGAAGGACAAGTAACGGTTGTGCATACTGCCACAGGCTCTGCCTTCACGTCTACTCCGGGTCAACTGGGCATACCAGCACCAGAGGATTTGTTCCCCCAGCTAGATCCACCAACTGTACCCCCCTCCACGGGTGACTCAATGGGCTTGTCGGCGATACTGGCTTTACAGACTCAACTTCAACGCCAGATCCAGGACTTGCAATGCTCAATTAAGGAGCAAGAGGCAAAGGGGACCCCCAGCAGGAAGCGTACACCTTCGGCCACGGTCTCTCGGCCTCCACCGGAATTGATTCCCTTAACGTCCACGTCCCACGAAACCCCCGCCATGGGTACAGTCAGGGACCGTGAGATGGAGGACCCCAGTGAGGAGGACTCTTCGGGTATTCCACCGTCGGGGCAGGCTTCCAATCTGGTGGGAGAAGAGGACGACGACCTACTTCAAGCTCACACCTCCCCCATAACATCTATTCCCTCTAACAGAGAGAGGGAGATCTATACACCCTCGGGGGAAGTACTCACCCAACATCCCATGAACGCTCTGCGACAGGGTGGAGAGGAGCAGGAAGGGGAAGAGTCCGAAGAGGAAGAGACCGGAGAAGTGCCCCAAGAGCTCTCAGCACCGACTCAATTCCACTTACCCCTACGGGAAATGGACTCTATACGTTCCCCAGGTCGTGGTCAACGCCTATGGCACGACCCAGCGGCAGCAGGCCGTCGCCCGATCAGGACCCCGTCTCCTCCCGATCTCTCATCGCCAGCGGAAGAGGGAGCTCCCTCTGTGACGTCATCGTCCCTAGCTCCGGAAGATGTCCCGTTTAGAAATGCCATACAGGAAATAGCCCGCCTCGCTAACGTTACCTGTGGCACCCCATGTCTGGAAAGGGATGACCCCCCCATTAGGATGACATCCCAGACGTCTCTGCCCCACCACGATTCATTTATTGCCTTATCCACGAGTGAGGGCATCGCGAACGCAGTGGTAGTACGGTCAAACGAGTTCAAAAAGATGGATGCCAGTGAGGGCCGCACATTATCGCGATTTCATGCCTCAAAGCACTGCTCTGTGCGTCCCGGCCCATATCGTACCTCGGACGATCAGATACCGATGGAGTCACTGGATCAAGCATCCTAGAGAACAGTGTGGATGCCATCAGTTCGTGCGGATTCAGACATTCCGTTAGTAGAAAAAGACGCCAGGAACATTGAGTCGTCGGCCCGTCAAGTTTTAAACATTATGTCCTTTCAGGACCACACTCTGAAAGCACTACGGGCGAGATGGGATGATCTGCGGCTCAATGACCCAGTGTCTTCTAAACTTTTGGAATGCCTATCTCTGGCCACCCGTGATGTCGTTAAAATCTCTACCTTCCTAATGACGTCAATGGTATATTTAAGACGGGACGCCTTCCTCCAGCATTGCTGGTCAAGCGTCAAAGGACTTCGTGACTTAAGACATACTCCCATCCTGGGCGAGAAAGAACTGTTCCCCCCAGCAGAGGTGGAGAGAGTAAACCAAGAGAGCCGTTCGTTGTCACAAGACTTCGCCTTGATGTCAAGGATGTCGCGTGCCTCGTTCCGCCAACCAGCAAAGCGCAAGAAGCAACGACAGTCCTTTACGGATCACCCCCGACCCAACTCCCAGGTGCAGTCCCCTCCGCCGAAGAGGCCCAAGCATTCGGGAGACAACAAGCCAGAGGGTCAGCATACCCAGCAGCACAGGTAGCAGCCAACCAAAGTACCGCTCAGAGACGAGGGACTCGTCTCTTGGCGATACTTTTTCTGGCTTAAACGATCTAAAAGAACTACTGTCTTGCAACACATCCTTGCCCGTAGGCGGAAGGCTAGGCAAGTTCTGGCATGCTTGGGCAGAGTTAGGGGCTTCCCGGAGAATAGTCCGGTGGCTCAAGAACGGCTATCCCCTCCCCTTCAAGAAGGGCCCGAGGGGACTCAAACCAACTATTCCCCTAACACTCCAAGCTCCAGGCAACCTGGCCACCGCTTATCAGCAAGGATCAGAAAAAGACTTAGCCCTAAAAGAAATGCTAAAAGACTTACAAGCAAAACAGGCTATAGAGGAAATGCCAGAAAACCAGGAAGGCTTCTTCAGTCGAGTTTTTCTGGTACCCAAGAAGTCAGGGGGATGGCGACTGGTGATAGATCTATCTTCCCTCAACCAGTCCCTGCAAATAACCTCCTTCCAGATGGACACGGCACAGGTTATAAAAGCAATGTTACGGGAAGGGATGTGGGGCACATCGATAGATCTATCCGACGCCTACCTACATGTTCCCCTACACCACTCGGCCAGGAAGTACCTATGTTTCCAAGTAAATCGAAAGCGTTTCTGGTTTCTGGCACTCCCTTTCGGCCTCTCCTCGGCCCCGTACGTATTTTCAAAGATCATGCGGGTCCTAAAAGCATGGGCACGTCTCCAAGGCATGCTAGTGTTCCAATACTTAGACGATTGGTTCCTGGCACATACTCAACGGGACATAGCTCATCACCAGACAACCCACCTGGTCAAAAAGGCGATACAGGTAGGTCTTATGGTAAATTTGGTCAAATCAGAATTGACCCCAAAACAAGACGTCATCTTTTTGGGGGAACGATGGGACTTATCAGCAGCCCGAGCATTCCCCACAACAGACAGGCAGCAGAGAATTTCTCGGTCTATCCGGAATATTTCTGCCAACCGAAAGGTAAGGGTACAGGCTATGGAGTCACTGCTAGGTCTATTAGTAGCGACCGAGAAGACGGTTCCATTAGGCCGCTTACATTACAGACGATTCCAGGCACAGGTAAGACAAGCCCTAGCGAAGGGACGGTCCCCCAAAGCCACTATGACAGTGTCCTCTTCCGCACTCTCCCTTCTGCAATGGTGGTGCGACCCGGTTACCATGAACGAAGGAGTCCCCTTTCAGGCCCCTCCCATGGATATAGAGCTCCAAAAGGACGCTTCCAGGGAAGGGTGGGGAATTCACTGTCAGGGTCAAATGTGGCGAGGAAAATGGCCAGCAACGTTTTGCAGATACCATATCAACTGGCTGGAACTCCGAGTGGTATGGATAGCTCTGAACAAGCTATCGAACCATCTCGAGGGAAAGAGTGTCAGAGTTCTTCTAGACAACTCTACAGCAGTGGCGTATCTGAACAAACAAGGTGGAACCAAATCCTCTCAACTATCGACCCTGACTTCTCACATCCTTCTTCTGGCACGGGAACACAAAATATCCATTGTAGCACGTCATCTATCAGGGAAGCTGAACGTACTGGCCGATCTGGCGTCCAGGGCGGGTCAAGTCATCCACACAGAGTGGTGCCTAGCCCAGTCATCCTTCCGTTGGGTGACACGGGAATCCCCATGGGGTCCCCCGACATTAGATCTATTCGCCAATGCGTTGACAACCCAGCTACCCAGGTTCGTATCCCCATGCCCGGATCAAGCAGCCTGGGCAGTAGATGCATTAAAGTGCCCATGGCCTCTACAGGAAGTACTCTATGCCTTCCCTCCCCAGGCCATTCTGCTACAAGTCTTGCAAAGGATAATAGAACTCAGACCTCCAGCTCTGTTACTAATAGCCCCGTTGTCCCCAGAGGCTCCGTGGTTCACTCTTCTTCTACGGTGCAAGGTGATCAAGTCCGTCCCGATACCTTGTCACAGGGAACTATTATCCCAACCCCATTGGCGGCACTTCCACCCATCCCCACAACTAATGAACCTACACCTGTGGTGCCTAACCAATCCTTCCTAGAGAAAAAAGGTTTTTCCAAGCAGGTAGTGGAAAAGATGGTAAACAATCATAAGCAATCCACAGCGAAAGTTTATAGGTCACAGTGGAACAAGTTTTCCTCTTGGTGCGCTGCCTCTAAGCTAGATCCCTTCCAGGCGACACCAGCAGTGGTAGCAGATTTTTTGGACCATCTTTTCACACAAGGTCAACTGAAGGTGGGTTCGATAGAAGGTTATCGAGCCGCTATCGGTTCTAGACTTAAGGCATCTACTGGCTATGACCCGGGCGAGGATTCGGCCCTGTCACAGTTAATTAGACATTTCAAGGTGAATTCCCCTCCCCTACAGTCCAATGTGGCCCAATGGGATTTGTCTCTGGTATTACGTTATTTACAGTGCCCAGAGAATTTCTCGGAACAAAACATTTCCGCAAAAGATGCCACGGTAAGATTCACTTTCCTGTTAGCCTTAGCGTCCGGTAAGAGGAGAGGTGAAATCCATGCGTTGGACAGGGAGATAATAAAGGAAAATGGGGAGTGGAATAGAGTGTTTCTTACTCCCAGAGTCGGTTTCATGGGTAAGACACATATCATCTCCCAAGGACGGGGCACCTTTGAACATATTGCGCTCCCGTCCCTTCAGGGGGAACAACTGTC
The DNA here is from genome assembly GCA_949752745.1 of Protula sp. h YS-2021. Taxonomy (NCBI): domain Eukaryota; kingdom Metazoa; phylum Annelida; class Polychaeta; order Sabellida; family Serpulidae; genus Protula; species Protula sp. h YS-2021. The sequence goes on from OX457030.1 coordinate 65,810,748, forward strand.
TGAGGATCGCGTTTCTTTGTGCCCGGTCAAAGCATTACGTCAATACCTTTCGATTTCAGAAACCTATCGCTCAGAAAATCAAAAAGCCCTCATTATCTCTTTCATGCCGAAATTTAACAAAGACCTTTCTAAACAGACCATCTCAAACTACATTAAAAAGGTCATTTTGGCAGCTTATGAACGGGCACAGTCCGATACGGGCCTACAAGACGAATGTAAAGTTAAAGCCCATCATGTCCGCCAGATAGCAAATTCCCTCAGAGCTCTTCGTAATGTGTCTTTGGTAGATATACTTAGAACAGGTTGTTGGTCCTCTCCCAACTCATTCGTTAAGTATTACCTGAAAGACTTTTCGCAAAACGAGTTGTCGGGTCTTTACTCTTTAGGCCCCTTCATCGCTGCGGAAACCATCATTACGAATCCTTCTTCTCTGGTTTCAGGCAACCCGCTCCAAAGCTGAAAGGCAAGGGCAAACAGAAAGGGGGATTCCCCAAGGGACACAACAATGGGTTCAAGGGCAAGAAACAGTGATGCTCTCAGACTTTGTTATCGTACCTCGAGTACAGTTAAGCAAGTGTTTTTAATTCACCACGGAACTGATATTTTCACTTGCATGGACGTTAGTTTTTAAGCTCTAGATTGTTTCCAGGGTAAAGGTAATTTTATCTTGTGCGGGCAGGGTCATCGTGGTCCTAACACCCAGCTACCTGCCATCATCCTCTTTTCGGACCCTAAGGTCAGAAAAGAGGGGGGGGGGTACACGGTACTTACGGTTCCCGTAGTCCCATGTCACCTCCGGTAACTAGGGGATCGGTCCATGATGACCATGCCCATTGTTCCCATGGGCCCGTAATTGGCCCAAGACACGGGAATCCATATAACAGTGAATGTTTTTCACTTTTTAAGTTTAAATTCTATCAGTATTAGAATCTAAAAGAATATCTAGTCGTATTTTGTAGGTTTTTGCGGGAAAAACCTTCAAATTATATTGTGTTCTTTGCTTCGGTCATTTGGACCTTTTCATTTGCTTTAACCTAACGTCAGTTCAGCATGTTAGTTAATTGTAAATACTGCAGGCGCACTCCCTAGCAGTATTAAGTTTATTTACGTAAATCTCCGAGATTTACGATCGTATTGTCAAGTATCGACGGTTTGAAATTATTACTGGTAACCTCGATGTTGAGAGTGTGTGGTTGGGACCCATCCAGTGGGTGGTAGGAGGGGGATGGCAGTAACCACTCTCGTGTATGTGATGTACTTGACTTACATGTGTCAGGTCTCTATTTTCTGTTCCCATGGGGTCATATCCCATGATGATTGTTATGGGACTGGGAGTGTTCCCCCCATCCCAAACCTTTGGAAAACATTAAAAGAAGTGGAACGTAGTTAGCATTTTTATTCAGTCTTCAACTACGGTTCATCTTTACATCTACCGATGAGTCTTTACGTATCTAGCACAATTCGCAACATTTTTGTGAAGCAGTACAGAATGGCAGGCTCCCCTGCTCCGGACTTAAGTCCCATCTAAAAGTGGAGATAAGCGAATTCAAAGCTTTTGCGAAGTAAAACTAACGTTTTATTTCGTAAAACGTGCTTTTACGAGTAAAAGCGCAATTCGCGTTCTCCACTTTTAGCCTACTCTCCCTCCCATCCACCCTCAACAAGCCTGGGTGCGTTTTTCAACCACCGAGTGGGGCTTAAAGGGAATGCCCATTGTCAATCATGACGAAATACCAGAGGATTCCCTCATTTTGATTGGTTGATGGGTGGATGGCGGGATAGGCTATTCTGCAGGCACAAAAAGTTTGTATTTATTTGCGTGAAAGGATTTATCCTGAAGGGAAACCCATCTAAAAGTGGAGAACGCGAATTGCGCTTTTACTCGTAAAAGCACGTTTTACGAAATAAAACGTTAGAATAATGAACATATGTCATAAACACTTCGATGCACTCAGTTCTGCCTTCTGGTAAACCCCTTTAAATCCGTGAAACAAAAGCAATTTTAACTGTGTTATTCCTTTTTGTTTCTTTTTTTATTACACAGTTCACTGTGTGGGTCAGGTTTACATAGGCAATTTAGAATTATACACTGCATTAATTCGGCTCTCGTTAACTTTTCTGTGTCCTGTGTTTTTTGCAGGAGATGGAATGCTTGTGCCTATCTCCCCCCCCCTCCCCCTGCCTCTCTCCCCAACACCCCTGCCCCCCCCCCCCCTCACCCCCTCTCTCCTATTAAAGAGCTTCTTTTGCTTTTTCACCTTTTTTTCTTCTCCTTCTTCTTTTACTTCTTCTTCTTCATCTTCGCACCACTTTCATGTTATTATAATTTGATAAATAACTTGAGTAGATAGTCAGCTAGCAGGGGAAACCCCCGGCATGGTGTCACCTCACAAATACGACCATCTTTCCATAGTCCCGTTGTAGTTGTCTTTTATTGTAAAAAAAAAAGCCATGCCGACATGAAAAGAGAGAAGATACCTTTCAACAATGTGGTTGCTGGAAGTAGTTGTTGGGAGTGGTGAGTAGTAGCTCCTGGAAGTAGTTACTCTTGGATGTAGTTTCTCAGACAGGTGATAATTCTTGCATTTGCAGTGTGAGCGCAGTGGTTCTATGACACAGACCCTCTGGAAGGTAGCTGGTCTATGGCACAGACTCTCTGGGCCGTAGTTGGTCTTTGACAAACATTCTCTGGGCCGTAGCTGATCTATGACACAAACTTTCTGGGTGGTAGTTGGTCTATGACACAGACTCTGTACGCCGTAGCTGGTCTATAACACGGACTCTCTGGGCCGTAGCTGGTCTATAACACAGACTCTCTGGGCGTAGCTGGTCTATGACACAGATTCTCTGTGACGTAGCTGGTCTATGACACAGACGCTCTGGGCCGTTGCTGGTCTATGACACAGACCCTCTGGGCCGTACCTGGTCTATGACACAGGCTCTCTGCTCCATAGCTTGTCTATGACACAGACTCTCTGGGCCGCAGGCTGCCCATAGGGTGTGATTTTTATTGGACACAAATGTTCTCGATCGGTCGTTATAGTCGACTGAAGGCGTGTCCCCATGGAGGAGGCATGCACATGGAACTAACGTCTTTCAAAAGGGCTATTTTCACGTTATGCAAGTTCCATTTTCAGAACAAATCTAAATTCATTCCTGGCCTTTCATGGGCGGCTCTACTGTACACATACATACATAAAATGCTAAAAGAAACAGTAAAGAAAAAAAAGAAAGAAAGAAATTCCTTAATATATAAATCCCTCCTTTCCGCTCTGTCAGTTGACAAATAGAGAAAGCCGTTTAAACCAGCCATGCATAGTTAAGTAAATACAGCTCAAAACGACATCAGGTTTTCTTTTTCTTTCCATTTCTTGTTAAGGACAGACCATTATATAATCTAGGTTGAACTCTTCTTATCTTTTAAATTGCTATCAGTATTATCAGTACAGGCAAAAGGCAAAGAACGAAGTGGCTATTCGCACCACTGCAATTAAAATTATCTTAGCATGTAGTTTTTTTTTTTTTTTTTTTTTGTTCGCCTTATTGGCATAAAAATAAATGTTTATCTAATAATTCCTGGCGTGCAGACTCTTCTATAAATGAAACCTGTTTTGGGTCTTAAAAAAGAAGTAAATAATAAAAAATATAATAATTCCTCAAAGACACCAATACTAGCCAGTGAGTGATAAAAGGTAGTTTAATATGCACTTTTAAAAGTATTTCAAGTACATCAAATTTTGTTGTTTTGATGATGGCTTGTCCATATCGAAAGTCGCGAAATAGATTGAATGGTCGGTGCCATTTTCTAAACCACTCTAACGCCCCCAACCTCCCACCCGCACCATCCCATCCCCAGCCCACGCCCCTCCCGGACACACACTGACACACACATGCCATAAATCTCATGTTCCATATAAGCAAATAATAGTGTGTGCGTGTGTGTGTGTGTTTGTACGTGAGTACATGCGCTCCACTTCATACAAAACAAGGCGTTGTTTAGGCCGGTTCAGCATTCCATGCCACTGACAAGCGGGTGAACAGGGGGACCCGCCTTAATGTGACGTAAGCAGGGCAAGAGTACGGTAACGGAATAACACAGTCTGAGATTTATCGACGGATAAAAGGATTCATTTGCCGAGATGGTAAGTAACATATTCTAACTCCTATTAAATACAAAATAATAATGGTTAATAATATTAATAGTAATAATAATGATAACAATGATAAAAATAATAACAATAATAGTAACAATAGTAAAAATAATAACAATTATAATAATAATAATAACAACAACAACAACAACAACAACAATAATAATAATAATAATAATAATAATAATAACGTGACCCCTGGTTGGAAACTGGTTCTGGCTTAAACGCTGATGAAATGGATGTGCGGGGAGTGGTGGGAGCGGGGCATTCGAGGGGGGGGGGGGGTGGGAAACGTTGTAAGAAACGATTCACTCACAGCTGTCGTTTTCTTCACATCATTAAAATGCGGACTGGCGGTTGAATTATATCAGGAAGCCATAATGAACTATATGTCTTCAGGTACAGAAATGGTTCCGCAGTCCTCCGCCTCCCCCCTCCCCCTCCTCCCCTATCTCTCCTGCCCCGCCCCTCATCTCCTTTCGTACACTCTGATAAATCCAAGTTACAAGCCCTTCACTCGGACTGAATTGATTACGTCATGTTGCTGGCCACCTGGTGTGAGACTGTTAAAAAGTGGTCCTATTTGCAGAGTGGTTTCATTTTCAGAATGGCCCCATTTTCAGAGTGGTCCTATTCGGGGATTACCCTGAATGTAAATTGTACCTTTGTGAAACATTCTGCCCTCTCTCCCTCTCTCTCTCTGTCGTCTCTCTCTCTCTCTCTCTCTCTCTCTCTCTCTCTCTCTCTCTCTCTCTCTCTCTCTCTCTCTCTCTCTCTCTCTCTCCCTCACTTCGGCTGTTATTTCGTTGTGATTGGTCGTGATCATAGAGCAATGTCTAATCACCGTCTTTGACACGACGTTGCATAAACGTTGGATAAGCATGCTGTTTAGATGCTGCTTTTGGTTTTAGACAAAACCCCACCACCCGACGTCTAATCAACGTCTTTTGTGCCTCAAATAATTGACATTGTTATCACTCACCGGAAATTAAAGCCATGAGAGAGATAGACCAAAATGAGAACGCAACGCTCTAATGAAAACTAGCCATGGCAATTTACTTAACACACATCGTGCATTATCGAATGACCCAACAAGGTGGGGATTCTTTGAAAAAGGGGTCACCACGACAATTTGTTATTGTTCCGCAATCTTCTCGCAAGTTGATTAGACGTAGAATAGTCAACGTCGGGTATACGTTTTCTCGTCTTTAATAATCAATCAAAATTGGACGTTGATCAAACGTCGGGTGCAACGTGTATCCACCGTTCATGGAACGTTGCGATGTTTATAAGGTTATCTCACAACTGGGTGAACCAGGATACTTTAAATATCCAACAGATGGCGTATCAGTGTCAAGCACAAACGGTGAGGGGCGGTAGAGGGGTGGTGGTGGCGGATATGGGGTGGCGGGGGGGGGGGCGAGAGAGGCGCCATAAATTATCCCATATGTTTTCATGAATACTAAAACAGCAATAAGACCCCTATCCCGTGCTTTACCAAAAACACCACATAAAAACTACTTGTTAAAATAAGTAGCTCCTAAATTTCCTAAGTCCTTTGAATTTTTTTTATTTTGTCAATGAAACTTGTGCTATTTATGTCATAGTCGGTGTAAAGATTTGTCCCATAACGAAGAATGAAGAGTAAATTTAGCCTTGATTGAAAGAGCTAGTCGTGTAGGCTCATGTCCTTGAGATCGACCATAAAAAAGTGTTAAATAAAACATTAAATGCATATTAAAATCCTGTAAGCACATTATAGAACTGTGGAGGTCTACCTCGGAGATGTTTCTCAGACGAAGAATACCTTATAAGTGGCAGTTCAATGAAAAAAATCTTTCCCACCCAGTAGATATATTCCGTATGTAGAGATGTTAAGTAGAAGGTTTACTTTTCCTTGGACTAACATTCACGACGTTGGCGTTTTTACGCAAGTTGTCTATTGTCTACATCACAATTGTCTACTACCATCGTACACGCACATACAGATACACACTCAAACACGCATACACACACACTCAAGCTCCACCCCTTCGAGAGCTCCTACACACATATACACAAAAACACACCCACCCACCCACCCACCCCCATATACACATATACACACACATACTTGATTATGCCTCGCTATTTAATAAGATACATACATGAACTTGGGATTCATGTTATTGGACTATGTCTGATGTACCCTCGTCTGACATCTGGCGTCCTTTCCTCTGACGTATTATCGGCTGACGTGCTATCATGTGACGTGCTGTCGTCTGGCGTGCTTTCGTCTGGCATGCTGTCGTTTGACGTGTTATCATGTGGCATGCTGTCGTTTGACGTGTTATTATGTGACATGCTGTCGTTAGACGTGATGTCGTTTGACGCGTTATCTTGTGATATGCTGTCGTTTGACGTGCTGTCGTTTGACGTGTTATCATGTGACATGCTGTCGTTTGACGTAATGTCGTTTGTCGTGTTATCATATGACATGCTGTCGTCTGGCGTCCTGACGTCTGATGTGCTCTCGTCTGACGTGCTATCGTCGGATGAGCTGTCATCTTGCGTCCTGTCGTCTGACATCCTGTCGTTTGACGTGCTGTCATCCGATGAGCTGCCGGGATAGCGCCATTGCCTTTGGCTCAGTACGAACTCGCTTAAGGGGTATAGTGTACTCTGTATAGACGAAACACCTTGACACCAATCTTTGTTTGCTTCACATATATATACAACGTGTTTGTTTAACTTTCCATGGTCATTTCTGTATAAAAGTCACCGGATCTGCATATACAGAGAAATGATACTCTGCTTTGTACTCTTATTTATGTGTCTATTCCTTCGTCCGTGTGTTTGTGTGTGTGTTTGTGTGTGTATGTTTGTGTGTGAGTGTGTATTGAATGTAGAGCACCAGGATTTGATCTCTGGAATTTCATAATTTCATAATACTCCTCTTAACGGCATTTGAAGGCAAAGCTCCAGGCCGGGAATTATATTTGACGCCGGAGTGGTTTTTTTTCTGGGGGCGTTCGAATAGAGAGTTTATGTGACAAGTTAACTCCTCGCCGCCAGGAATCGACTCTTTCTACGCAAAAATGCAGTTTTTATCACGGCCTGTTTGTGTTGCCGACGGTATCCGTACAAAATGGTCCCGCCCAAAAGGGACCTGGACATAACGGTGCACAAGTAAAAAGGCGGACATTGAGGGTTTTTTTATATTGAAAAGGCAAACTTCAAACAACTTCAAACGCTTTCAATGTGCGTTTCTGCACTTACATGAAACCTTTCCAGATTTTCGGTTTGACCTTATTGCTCCGAATAATCTCCATTATCATGCAATAAATGCCATAATGATTCTGGTGATAACAGCCCTTTATATAGCAGTTTTACAAGATGTGGATTCATTCGAATTTTAAATCCACAGTGAGGTTTCAACCAACTGCAGAGCTCAGCTTCATATAAAGTAATTCCTAAAAGATCTGCAGAACAATGGCATCAATGAGGAGACTAATCAGCAAAATAATTCCTTGGATTAGGATAACGATAATCCCTCAGCCCTTTGAGTAAATCAGGGACTGATTAGCACACCTTGCACAAAAAACGACTTCAAATAGGAAAAGAATTTAAACGCAATAGCATTTAAAGTGAGGATTTTTTTTTTGAGTAAGTATTTAAGTAAACTGTTTTGCTTGAGTAAATCACTAGCAGAAGTTTACGTGATAATGTTTTGTTTAAAAGTATTTCTTTCGCAGGGCCCAAATGTCCGCCTTTTCATTTAGGGCCGTTATGCCCTCGTCCCAAAGATGTTATTGCTATTGAAACATCGGGTGCACTTTAAAAGTCATTCTCTTTGGGTAAATGTATAATAAGTTGATTTATCAAGAGGTTAGCTGATGTGCAAGACCGATTTTCCCAGAGGCTAGCTGATATGTAACAACGGTTACTTGTACTTAACAATCAAAGTTGCCGTGAATGTAAAGGCCGAGAAGGAGCCTGGGTGCCTGGGTGTCTTTGTTGGAGTGGGGGGGGGGAGGGGGAGGAGGAAGAGGCGGGGCTTGGTGTGAGTGGATGGGCATATGGGGTCGTATTTGCATGACAGCCTTAGTGTGTATATTATAGATGTGATTGCAATCAGACTGAGTACATTGCTGTCAAAGGTATGTGCTTTAAAAATCATTACTTTAAAAAAAAAAATGCAATAAAGTAAACTAAGTTGAGCGTGAAATGGGTACCAGTGCGCTTCATTCAATTTCATCGGTCTCTTTCAAAAGCTGCTTGAAAGTTTGAATAAAAATAGGGGGACTCTTATTGTTGAGACTAAACTTGGCATCAAAAAAGAAAGAGCTCTCTGTACGTATGAGATATGCCCTTCAAATTAGAGCACTTCTTGTGCCATGTTTAAGTATCGCATTAGGTTTTTTTTTCTTTCTTTTCGTTTCGTTTCTTTCTTTATGTCAATATTTTATCGCATTCCCAGGTTTAATATCATTCCATTAGGATTACAACCTATCCATTTATACTCCATTTATATGGCGTCACATTTAAGGCAGGAATAATGGTGTAAAATTGTTGTCAATGCTTTGGTGAACAAAAAAATGGCTTCACTACTTGCAACAGTGATAAGACGGGAAGGTTAGCGACAATAGGGAGATCATATTGGTGTTTAAATGCTGGTACAATTTGCAAACTAGACCGAAATTCGCACAGCGAATTAGCCCCACTTGGAATGATAACTTTAAACGGAAGGTAGATGATATTGCAGTTTGTTAACAATTTTCGCATGTCTGAATGTAGAATATCCTCCTAAATGCTACTAACTATACCGGTAAGGTCAAGGCCAAAAATTTGCTCTATCTCTTACCGTTTTCGAGATAAAGGCCAACTTCCGGTTTGGGGCTCGAAAGTGACATGGAGGTCAAGGACACCGGAAGTTATACCTTACGTATCGTCGTATAGGGGGTAGAGGTCGAAAATGTGGTCAGAATTGCTCTATCTCTTTCCGTTTTCGAGATAAAGGCCAGCTTCCGGTTTGGGGCTCGAAAATGACCTGGAGGTCAAGGACACCGGAAGTTATACCTTAAGTATCGTCGTATAGGGTGTGGAGGTCGAAAATGAGGTCAGAATTGCTCTATCTCTTACCGTTTTCGAGATAACTCATTGTTTTTCTTAAAAAGCGTTTTTCGCGATTTCAAGGTCAAGGTCAAAAACTTTTACCGGCTACTTCAGATCACATCGCCCTTTATATATGTGCCAAATTTGGCTTTTCTAGCTTCAATGGCCTTGCTGTAGATGTCTGGAAACCGATTGACCTTTTTCACGATTTGACCTTGACCAGTAAGGTCAAGGTCAAAAATTTTTATCAGGTGCACCACTTCAGATGACCCTCCATACATGTGAAAAGTTTGGTTGGTCTAGCTTCAGCGGTCTCGGAGGAGATGTCTGGAAACCGATTCGGCGGAAAAAGAAAAAAAGGG